>PVHX01005542.1:47791-111042 GCA_004024805.1 Geosciurus inauris | reverse complement strand
ACAGTTGTTACTGAGTTTATTCTTTGGGGTCTCACAGACCATCCTAAACTAAAAGTTGTGCTTTTTGTGTTGTTCCTGGTGATTTATGCAGCTACATTGGTGGGGAATCTGGGCATCGTCTTCTTAATTCAAATCACCCCCAAACTCCACACACCTATGTATTTTTTCCTCAGCTGCCTTTCGTTTGTGGATGCCTGCTATTCTTCAGTCATCGCACCAAAACTGCTGATTAATTTCTTGGTGGCGAAGGAAACCATCTCCTTCTCAGCCTGCATGATGCAACATTTATTTTTTGGGGTGCTCATTACCACAGAAGGCTTTTTGCTGTCAGTGATGGCGTATGACCGCTATGTAGCCATTGTCAACCCTTTGCTTTACACTGCAGCCATGTCCAAGAGGAAGTGTGTGGCGCTGGTTATTGGGTCATGTACAGGAGGGTTAATTAATTCATTGACACACACGGTAAGCTTGTTGAGATTGTCCTTTTGTGGGCCCAATGTGGTGAACCACTTCTTCTGTGATGTCCCACCATTGTTAAAGCTGTCGTGTTCTGACACTTCTATGAATGAGTTTTTGCTTTTAACCTTCTCTGGAGTCATCGCCATGGGTACTTTCTTCATTGTGATCATCTCCTACATACTCATTGCCATTGCGATTCTGAGAATTCACTCAGCATCAGGCAGACAGAAAGCCTTCTCCACTTGTGCCTCTCACCTCACGGCTGTGACCATATTTTATGGGACCTTAAGTTTTAGTTACATCCAGCCAAGCTCCCAGTATTCTGTGGAACAAGAGAAAGTGGTATCTGTGTTCTACACACTGGTCATTCCCATGTTAAACCCATTGATTTACAGTCTCAGAAACAAGGAGGTAAAGGATGCTGTGAAAAGGGCTTTGGAAGTGAGAGGCTGCTCATGCTAATTGCAAACCATCATCACCTCCACAACCTTGTACTAGCCAGGTGCACTGACTAAGGTTCATGTGAATAGTATGAGCAGCCAAGCTTCTGATTCCATAAATCATTGTGCTCTTAAAGTTTTTTTGTCCACATGAGGAGAAAAAGGCTAGAAAGTAGAAGTGATCTAGTGCATAATTTTGTTTTAGAAAACTTAATATCCAGCTCTCCAGAGATATTAGGCCACTGAGTTAAATCGACCAAGCAATCCAGTAACTATAGATGTCTTTTAACATTTAGAACACTGTAAATTCATTAATGTATGTGTACTTTTAGAGATCTAATTCTGTAAAAGTTTAATGTTTATTTCCATCCTTCTCAAACATCTGTATAAGAATCTGCTTCACATTCTTTCTAGATCTTTTTTTTTTTAAATTCAAATCATCTAATGCCTATCTTTAATGTCTGCCTACACATTCCAGTTGTGTAATGACAGATTACTTGATTACAAAATTTCACAAATTCTCATCAAATTAGGACCATATTTTTTATGTAAAAATGCTACAAATAATATTACATTGAATTTTGAAAATTAAAATCAACCATATTTTTCATGGTTTTCTGTGTTTGGAGCCATGATTAGGTACTGATATCATAGGAGATAAAATAAAGCATTTAAAACTAGTGAATTTTATTTCCAAAGAATTAAAGAAATAGGCATTTTCTTGCTCATGTTTGGCAGTGCAGACAAAATCAGCAGGCAAGAAGGAGGAAAACACTTGAAAATTTAAAGCAATTTTTATCTTTTCCCTCAAGAACAATACAAAAATCTATTGTATTGTATTTTGATATGAGGATTAGGGTCTCTCTAAGTTGCTTAAGGCCTCACTAAGGTGCTGAGCCCGGCCTTGAACCTGGGATGCTCTCACTTCTGTTTCCTTAGGGGCTAGGATTACAGGCATGTGCTACTGCACCTGGCTAGCTATTCTTGATACCTTATATCTTCATCTCTTACATTGTCTATGCAATTAATCTCACTGAATATTTTCCTTCTCTAACATATTTGTGTAACTGAAACACCTATCACATTTCCCTTAAATAGTTTGTCTTGCTCTCTGAGCCTTTAGTACCAATAATATTTTATGTGAAAATATGGCACACATTTATCTTTTCAAATTTACATACTAGTATGAATCATCAAAGTTTTGTAGTTTTTTTTTTCCCCATAATAGACTTTCTACCTAGGCAAGTTTGATTTGATTACCTATCCCAGAATAGACAGACACCACTAGTGGAAAAATAATAGAACTATAGTTTTCCAAAAATGCATGTTTGTTTGCAATTAGTTCATGTATAAATAATTGTTTTTCTGGATCAGGGATTTTTTGAGATAGGATTTGAATAAAGTACTTAGCATTTTGAAGTTTGAAGCTGGATCATTGCCCTAAGTAAGTTTTGTGGTACACGCACACACACCCACAGACATGTGGGAATATACACATGTGTGCTTGTGTATATTCACTATAGTTGGTGTATTGAATGCTTCCCAAAGTCTGTATACTAAAGACTAACATCTCCAGCTTGGTGATATTGTGAAGTAAAGGAATGCTTAGGAGGTGGGACCTGGTGGGAAGTCCTCAAGTTATCCAGGCATGTTTTTGAAGGTGATAGTGAAACCCCTTCTA
The DNA here is from genome assembly GCA_004024805.1 of Geosciurus inauris. Classification (NCBI taxonomy): domain Eukaryota; kingdom Metazoa; phylum Chordata; class Mammalia; order Rodentia; family Sciuridae; genus Geosciurus; species Geosciurus inauris. The sequence continues at coordinate 108,462 of PVHX01005542.1, read as the reverse complement.
TAGCCTTTCTCTTGCTCTTTGCTTCCAGACCACAGGGTGCCTTGGTGAGCAGTTTGCTCTGTCATGCTCTCCTGCCATTGCCAACCAGCATCACCATCAAGAACCCAAACAAATGGTCTGTCTGCTCTTGGACTGGAGTCCTAAAATATGAGTCCAAATATACCTTTTATCTTTATAGATTATTTCAGATATCTCATTATAGTAATGGAAAACAGTTTAACACAATGCAGAATTAAATGAAAGAAAGATTTTCTAGGAAAAATATATGCAATATTCTTTATTAAAACATCCATTAACCAGGGATATTTCTACTGGATACCTAATAATAGGTAGAGAAATTACAATATATTATTATGATGTGTATTATTTCTTCCAGGAAATAAATGGTAAATCTTTTATTTATCTGCTTGCAATTTTTAAAATTTCTCTTTATCATTGATTTTCAGATACTGCACTTTGCTTTCGGGGTGATTTTGTTTCCATTTATCCTGCTTGGAGTATTTTTTTGGTTCTGTTTTAAATATCTCTTGGGTAGAGTCATGTGTTTTTGCTTTGTCATATGTTGAGGATGTGGAAATGGATGTCAAATATTGCAAAATTTAAATTAATAAATACTCCATTTCTTTCTCCTTTAAAGAATATTAAATATGTAAAACTAACCAGTTGTCTCTTTTTGAGATTTGTTTTCAAGGCAAATGTGTAACAGGCTAAGGTATATTTTAACGCTGATGGCTTTACTATATGTCTAATATGGAGCAAAGACTGACTCTAGACTCTGACTTGTGGAACTATAGATCATCTTATCCTGTTTGATCTCTTTGACTTTTCCAGCTTACAATTCCCTTATCTGTCACTTAATAGCCTGTGGATTTTCATTGTAGGAATAAAAAAAAAAATTACCATTCAGCCACAATTCTAAGGACCTGTAAAGGAGGAAAGAATGAATAAAAATAAAAATGATAGACATATAGGAGCAAGTGGCAATATATCAGAAGTGCTTCATTCTCCATAGTTACTTTAAATGTCCATAAGTTAAACTTAAAGATTTGACGTCAAAGATTTGTTGAAGAAGCTATCTTTTCTCCAGTTTGTGTTTCTGGTGTCTTTGTCTAGGATAAAGTAGCTGTATTTATGTGATTTTGTCTCTGTGTCTTCTGTTCTGTTGATCTTCTTACCTATTTTAATGACAATACCCTGTTGTTTTTGCTATTATAGCTCTGTAGTATAATTTAAGGTCTGGTATAATGATATCTCTCACTTCACTTTTCTGGATAATGATTGCTTTGGTTATTCTGGGCATCTTATTTTTCTGAATGAATTTAATGATTCCAGTTTTTATTTCTATAAAGAATGTCAGTGGAATTTTGATGGGAATTGCATTGAATCTGTATAGTACTTTTGGTAGTATGGCCATTCTGACAATATTGATTCTATCTATCCCAGAACATTGGAGGTCTTTCCATCTTTTAAGGTCTTTCCCAATTTTTTTTCCTTAGTGTTCTATGGTTTTCATTGTGAAAATTCTTCACTTCTTTTGTTCCATTTATTCCTAAGTGTCATTGGTTTTTTGTATGTGTGTGTTTATCTATCATGAACAGAATAGTTTTTCTAATTTCTCTTTCACTTGATTCATTGTTGGAGTATAGGAATGCAATTGATTTATGAAGGTTAACTTTGTACCTTTCTACTTTGATGAATTCATTTATGATTTCTAGAAGTTTACTGGTGGAGTTTGGGAACGAGATACACATACACACACACACACACACACACACACACACACAATGATCCAAATTAGGGTGCTTCAAAAGAATTAAATTGTTTACACTATTGTTTTAGGTTCAGAAAATACAATCTAAAGAAGGTTAAGGGTTTATATACACACGCACACACGTGGGGAGCATGGGTGAATATCAGTTTTACAGAAAGGACTGGTTTATTACTGTAGAGTTTAATAAATATTTCCATCAGGATAAATATAAGGTTCTATGGTATTAATAATGCAAAAATTAAACATGTAAGGGAAATAACTAAAGGAATATTGGGGAAGAAATCACATTTAATCTCAATAAAATATAAAATAAATAAAAATAAAAATCAATTAAAAATAAATTTAATTTAACTAAATATAAGTATAAAATTTATGTGTGTGTGCACCATAATCTGCTTTTGACCTGGGGACAAAATATAATTATATGTTTTGGAGATATTTTAAAAATCTGATGTTTGCTTATTAAAATTCTCTCTGATCTATCCATCATTTAAAGTGAGATATTTTAATTTCCCACTATTATTATATTACTTTCCCATTTTTTCATTCATTCTGTTAATATTTGCTTATATATTTATGTGTCCAATGTTGAATGCATGCATATTTCAAATATTTATTCCCTCTTGATTATATTATTCCTTCCTTAGTATGTAATAACATTTTGTTGTCACTTCTATTTTTGGATTATCATCTATTTTGTCAGATGAGCCATGCAGTACATAACAACATCAGTCAATGGTGTATTTTCATATACACATACGGTGATCCCATAGGAATGGTGAAGGTTTCCTTTGTTTAGTGAAGTCACAGCCTTCATAATATCAGGGTACAGCACCTTACTCATCTCTGTGGAAATGCTGGTATAAACAAAAACTTTTAGATAAGTTCAGATGCACAGTGTTTACCATTGTGTTATAATTCCTTAAAATACACAATATCATTTAGATGTTTGTAGCCTAGGAGCAATGGGCCATATATATAGCTGGATATGTAGTAGGCTCTACTATCTAAGTTTGTGTAAGCACACTCTACCATGTTCATATAGTGATGAAATCACCCAAGGACATATTTCTAAGTTTATATTGTTATCATTAAGCAATGCCTAACTGTAAAAGTAGAAAAGGTGACTTAATGGAGCAAAACACTGACTCTTCTCTTAGGCTTCAATTTTCTCTTAGCTACCATAAACTTTGAGTCAGATTTCTACTCAACTCTGAATGTAGGCAGGCTAATAATATAAAGAGTGTCCAAACTTGTCCTCAATTTACCTAACGTCTCCCATTGCTTTTCAAGAATAAAGACACCAAGAGAAAAGTAACTAAGATATTTATCAAGATTCTAGAATGAGTGAATCTTCTGGTCAATCACTCCATGATAGAAACTGAGGCTGCTCACCTAAATTGGAGTAGTCATCTCATGGCAGAACCTGCCCATTCAAGCAATAGCTATTTCCTCAGAATAAGCTGGACCCTGAAGAACCAGACTTGAGATAATGATCAGTCAGATCACTTTTTAATCAGACTGCCTAATTTCTGCATAATTCTTGCCCCTTCTTTCTGTCTATTCCATATATAACTTGGTAGCTCCTGTCACTATCCTGAAGACAGGGCTTAGAACACTGGAGCCCTGTTTTTTCCCAATAGGGTCACACTAATCCCCTTCCTGTCTCAAACTGTTTGTCCCTGTTTGGACTTTCCAGATGACAGGTGGCCCGATCTGTTCTATTGGAGTCCTCAGTCAGGTCCCAGAGTCAGGCCTCTGGCTAAGAACTCTGGTAACATGAGCACATCTACTTCTGTTCATTTTTATTTTACATTTGCAGGAAATATTTTTCTGTCTCCTATTCTTCTTATGCTAGTCTCTATTTAGCTGACAACAACCTAACTTCTCTGACGTGTAAAACTCTGCATTTCTACTTATCTTCCATCCATGCTCACATTTTGTTTTTGATGTCACAGTTAATATCTTTTCATGTTATGCATCCAGCAAAAATTAATGTAGCTATAGTTATTTTTAAGTTTTCTCTTTTAATCTTATACTTCAATTTTGAGTAATGTAATGATGTAGGTTACACAACTTGTACACCACTATTAATGTGTAAAAATATTCTAAGTTTAATTATATATTTGCCTTTACTGTAATTTTACACATTTTATGTTTTCATGTTATTGATTAGGAGCATTTTATTTCAGGTTGAATATTTCCCTTTAGCATTTTCTGTAAGTCAGTTCTAGTGGTGATGAATTTCCTTAGAATTGTTTGATGGAGAAATTTTTATTTCTTCTTCATTTATAATTAATTAATTAGTGAATTGTTGTAATAATTATATCTATTTATGAAGTAAAAAGCAATGGACATTTTAACAGTATTTAATTCTTCCAGTCCATGAACATGGTATATAGTTCCATTTCTTCATGTTGTCTTCAATTTCTTTGATCGATATTTTATAGTTTTCAGTGTACAGATATTTCACTTCCTTGGTTGAAGTTGCTCATAAGTAGTTGTTACACTGTTGTATACAGGATTTTTAAAACAACTCTTGTTTGGTTACTTAATTGATAGTTTACATAAGTGATTTTTATTTCTGTTTGTAAATTTATTAAAGTGAAAATTTTAACTGATGCATACAAACAGAAAATGTACATATTAATGAGGTCCTGTTTGAAGTTTTGTACACATATGCATTGCATAATATTTAAGTTAGTTTCAGCATATCTATCTTCTCATTTATTATTTCTTTATGGAGAAAACTTTCAAACTCTTTTCTCCTATTTAATAAAATATATGTCACATTATTGTTATTTATATATTGAAACTCTTAACCTGTGACTTTACAAATTTGTTTAGCAACTCTAATCATTTATTTGTGTGTGTGTATGGAATCTTTATAAATTTTTAATTATAATATTATGAAGTCTGCAAAGAGAGAATTTCATTCCTTCCTTCCCTTCATTACATTCTTTCCTTTTCTATCTAGGAACTATACATTTATTTTTTATCATATAATTCCTTTGGTTAAGTTTTCTTATTTCTGACCTGAAGAAATTCTTTCAACTCTTCTCCAAGAGTATGGTGTTAGCTGTGTGTTCTCCCTCATTTAGGAAGGGCAACAGTACCAGGTAAGATATTCTTCTTCATGATTCCTTTCCATTCAATACTTCAATTAGATTATACCACTATCTCTTGGACTGTAGGATTTTTGATGAGAACTGGGACAATAGACTTATTGACCTTCCTGGGTGTTTTTAATATTTATTTTCCCTTATGCTTTCAGAGTTCTTAATTTTCTATTTCTGATTGTTTGATTTTAATGGGTCTTTTTGAACTCTTTTTTTGTGTTGAATTTAATTTGAGTCCTTTGAGTTCCCATACTGGTAGTGTAGACCAAATAGGACTAACAAAATGTCTAGAACTTTTCAAGAGAAGCAAAATACACATTCTTCCCTAGTTCACAGGGAACAGTCTCCATATTGGATCATGTAGTAGGACACAGAATTTTTTAACATGTTTAACTTAACTCAATAAAATTTACTGTTGAATTTTTAAGGAAATAAACTTGACAAATCCTTAGGTAGACCAAGAAAAAATGATTCACATAAGTTGAAGTGGAGATATTACAACTATGTGAGATGAAGATCATCTTATTGCCTTTGAATATATTAATCACTTCATTATATAAAATTATAAAAAATCATGCTGTGTATCTTTGATACATTAAATAAATAACATGCTTTTTATCATGGTTTATTTTCATGAAAGCTCATAATGAATATTAAACATAATGCTTGCATTTATTCTTAAAGACCCTGTGGAAAGTATTGTTTACCTCTTTGTTCCTAATGCTATAGATCAAGAAGTTAAGCATGGGGATCACTAAAGTGTAAAATACAGTGGTCAGTTTATCAGTTTCAAAGGAGTGGGTGGATTTAGGCTGCATATACATAAAAAGTAGAGACAGAAAGCATTTTTCGTGCCTTCTGCAAAATGCATTTAACATATGGCAAGCCAAACAGAATATAAGATGCTAGGAGTACCAGGAGGGAAGAGATCAAATTGAATGCTGAAAATAGTTTGGTTAACAATTCTGTTTCTTTTGCTTCTGAGCAGATCATAGGTAACAATGGAACATCACAGTAGAAATGATTGATGATCTTAGAGCCACAGAAGTCCCAAGTGACCATTTCTCTCACAGATCATGGTCCCATGCACCAAGTGTCAGATATCTGTGAACATATGTTACATCTGTTTTCCAGTTTCCTGTTGTTTTCAGGAGTAGTTGATAAAAACCAAGAATCTAGTTAATGGCTTTGACAAAAGCTTTTAGGAAACACATACCACCAATTTCAAATTATCGGTATAATTTTGAGTCCCTTTTTCATTTTTCCTGTGTGATAATTCATTTTTTGCAGTGATTTACACTGTACATTTTAAAACACATTTCTTATTATTAGAAGAAATGTCTGGGTATTTGACTGCATTTAATATAAATTTTTATTGATCTTCTGGTATTGTTAAAATAAATCTTTATATTTAAGTGCTTTATTTAATTTATTACTATTATTATTTTGTTTACAAATCATAATTGCACATTTATATGATGATACAATGTGATAAAGTACAATAAACATTCTTCTACTCTCTAGCTCTATGAGTTCAAGTTCAACTTTCATTAGAATCCATGTTTAAGTAAGATCATGTCCTATTTGTCTTCTTGTGGGGATTATTTTAGTTATCATATTGTCCTCCACATTTATTCATATTGCAGCAAATGATAGGAATTCCTTCCTTTAAAGCTGTATACTATTCCCTAATGTTTAGGTGCCACATTTATTCATTCTTCTACTGATGAATACTTTAGTGGTTTCCATAGTTTGACTGTTGTGAATAAAGCACCATGGGAGTGAATATGAATGTTCTTCCCACACATTGATGCAGTTCCTTTGGAGATACACACACGCATGTGCACACACACACACACACACTCACACACATACACAGAATTGGGATTACTGGGCCATATGGTATTTCTATCACTCATTTTTGGAGGAATCTCCAACACCATTTTCAATAATGGCTGTAGCAATTTGCAACCAACAATACATATTTCTACCAACAATATATAAATTTTATATTGTCCAATTCCCTTACAATATTTGTTACCTTTTATATATTTGGGAATTGGCATTCTGATAAGTATGAGGTAATACCTCATTGCATTTCATAATAACTGATGCTGAGAATTTTTCACCTATCTATTGGCCATTTATGCCTTCTGATAAATGTCTGTTGAGTTCCTTTGTCCAACTTTCTAAAATTTATTTTTCCTTATATTTATAACAATAATATACAACAGTGGGATCCATTGTTCTACATCGAAAGTAGTGAATATCAAACTAGCTAAATGGAATCTGAGTCGATAGCCAGAGTGACTAATTTGTTTGCTGTTTTGTTCTATATTGCTTACACATATAACATAGCATTTTTTTTTTTGGTACTGGGGATTGAACTCAGGAGCACTGGACCACTGAGCCACATCCCCAGCCCTATTTTGTGTTTTATGTAGAGACAGGGTCTCACTGAGTTGCTTAGTGCCTTGCCATTGCTGAAGCTGGCTTTGAACTCGCAATTCTCCTGTCTCAGCCTCCCTAAGATAACATAGCATTTTGATGAACATTGATGAGTATCATTTTTTTCTGTATAGAATAGAATGAGTTATTTCTAATGATTGTGACTTACGTGTACTATTTTACCTTTTTTGAAGTATGAGTGCATATGGTGAGGACATAAATTGTTCTCTTGTCTAATTGAAGTAAACAAAAAAAATTGCTAACTTGTCACCAGCCTATACATCAGATTACTCACATGTCAATATATCCTTTTGCCTATCCTACTATATATTTTAAATCATTCTGGATTACTTATAATGCCTAATACAATGTAAATTTTACAAAAGTAATTGTATATCTACTATAATGTATTGTTTTCTCATTGTGTTGATTTTACTTTTGTATTGTTATTTGTATTATTTTTGGTTCATATTTGGTTGAATTATAGATTTAGAAGTGAATGGGAATGATTATATGATGTATTGTAGTCATCAAGCTGTAGTCAGTCGATAGCCAGAGTGACTAATGGTTTACTCTTTTGTTCTAGATACCCCTGAAGATACTCATCTTATAAATCATCCTTTGGTCTTTTCTCCTCCTGACCTGACACCTGCAAAAGTGAGATCATAATCTCTGTGATCTCCAAGCGACAAAAGTGAAGCAGATTAAGATACAATAAGGGGAGATTGTTAAGAGAACGCAAGGGGAAGACAGATCTAAGGACTTTGAAAGCTGGTTCTAATATTTACTAGCTTGGTGAGCTCTGGCAATTTACTCACCCTTCTCTCAGTCTCTATGTTATCCTAATAAAAAATGGAACTTTTAGTAAGATATTCCCCAATGCTATTGTGAAGGCTAAATTAATTAAGACATGAGAAATGCCTACCATGTAGAACTAAATATAAGTGATTTATTATTACATGGTTTACTGAATCCCATCTCAAAAATTCATCTTAACTGCCTCAATCATGCAGTTAAGAGGAATAACTCATCTGATAATATTCTACTCACATAACAAGATAGGCACCATTTAGTGTTATTCCAATGGAATATTTTATTAAAATATTATTGGCTACAAAGAAAAATTTTATAACATTATGGTGATGTAAGAAAATATTCAAATTGATAGATTCAATAAAGCCCTAGAACGATTAAACAGAATAAAATCATGAAAAACGTACCTGGGGAAACATGGTCAGTGGTATGGAGCAACTCTGTCTGGAAAGAAATACACTCTACATAACCAACACAAGTGTACATAACCACATTTGTATTGGAAATGTTCCAAGGTGCCACCTATAGGATTATTTTCTTTCACTTCGCACAAGTAAAATGATCCAAAGATGCAGTCAAATGGTGAAAGTCTCTGAAAATACAGTGCATGATCCACACTGTTGCTTATGGAGAAAAAACAACCCAATGAAAGGAAAACAACACAATTATCATAGAATGATCTTTTCAATACAAAATATGAAACAAATGGTGCTTTACATTAAAACAATGATAATTACTTTTGCTTTACAAAAATAAGGAAATATTACAATCCAAGAAAACAAACAGCCAAAAATCAACTAGAAACAATCACTTCAGAAAAAAGGCAAACCTAAGGACTTCTGTGAATGGCTACAAAAGATTATCTTACTTGGTACATCCACTGATGTTAATCAAGTGGACTGACTGAGACAAATTCAGGTACCAATGAGGACCTACGGATTTCTGAAAAGTAAAATGTATCCAGTTAATAGACTTGTATGTGGAAATGAGAGCATCAATAACAGAATAGAACTGCAATGTTCTGAATAGTTGCATTTGAGCAAATTCATATGACTACTATAATTCTTTACATATCAGGTAAATATCTTGTATGAAGTACAATTCTAAAATACACCATAAAAATGGCAAAGGTTGAAACAAACAGAAAGGAGTTATATGTATACTAACTCATACACACAGGTGGAAATGCAACCCTAGATTTTATTCAAATGGGAGATAAAAACACAGAAACTCTTGCCACTTCCCTCTGCACCTCCTAATTTCCCTACTCCCACTCAGCCTGCACTTCCTTTGCTTGCGTTCTTCAGAAGGAATATTCCATTGTATGAGGAAGTTGAAATATTGAATATTATTTGTATATATAATATACAAATTGAAATATTGTATATTGTATATTCATGACCTCTCTCAGGGAAGGTAACTGTATGTTACTCTCTATTTTTATCCATTTATTTATTTATACCTATATGTATGTATGTATTTTTGAAGTACTGGGGATTGAAGTTAGAGCTAGGGGAGTGTTCTGCTATTGAGCTACATGTTCAGCCCTTTTACTGCTCTTTTAAAAAATGTATATTCTTAGAGTAGTTAAACGTGTCTAGAATATATGGCAAAACACAAGTACATGGTTGAATGCACCTGTTCTTGCCATTGGTTCTCAATGCTTACAGACCAAAATTTAATTTTAGACTGTAATCTAATTTATAACAGTCATATTGAGAACATTAAGAAGCAATGTAACATAAGTTTTTCCATATCCTTTCTAGGGCATGTTTTACATCTTTGTTCCTCAAGCTATAGATCAAGGGATTAAACATAGGGATAACCATGGTGTAAAGTATGGAAGCCACTTTATCACTGTCGAAGGAATGACTGGACTTGGGCTGCACATACATAAATATCAAAGTCCCATAGAACACTATGACCACTGTCAGGTGGGATCCACAGGTGGATAAAGCTTTGTGCCTTCCTTCAGCAGAGTTCATCCTGAAAATGGCTACAATGATGAGTAGGTAAGAAAACAAGATTATCACAAGAGATGAAACTAAATTAAACCCTGCTGAAATCAAAATGATCAATTCAATTTCATGTGTATTTGAGCATAGCAAAGATAACAAAGGGATACTGTCACAGAAATGACTTTTAATCCTGTTGCCACAAAAAGGTAAATTAAAAATTTTTATAGTGATTAGGAGAGAAATAAATATACTGTAGAGATATGGAATTGCTACCAGCACTTGACATAGTCTTTGTGACATAATGGCAGTGTAGAGCAGTGGGTTGCAGATGGCCACATAGCGGTCATAGGCCATTACAGGCAGTATACAATGTTCACAAATGATGAACACAAGAAAAAAAGCTAGCTGTGCAGCACACAAAAAGTAGGCTATCGTATTCATATCCGTGACCAAATTTACTAACATTTTGGGTCCCACAACTGTAGAATAGCCAAGGTCAGTGAGAGCCAGGTGTCTGAGAAAAAAGTACATGGGTGTTTGCAGGCTGCGGTCCACGTTGGTGAGGATGATCATGCCTAAGTTGCCCAGCACTGTGACCACAAAGATGATGAGGAACAGCCCAAACAGGGGAGCCTCCAGCTCAGGATGTGATGTGATGCCCATCAGAATGAATTCATGCACCACCGTGAGATTGTGTTTTTCCATTGAGGATTATCACAAAACCTATTTGGATACAGACGTCAGCATAGTAAGTAGCTCTTCAGAGTTATGACCTGGGAGATTTTTGGTATGTAAGCTTGTGTAAATGAGGTATATCCAAACTCCTCAATGTATGATATTTGAAAATAACCACATTATATATATGAAAAATTATGTCTAAGTAGTACTATAGATACACACAGACAGATGGGTAGTTCTGTTTGACCTGATTTTATTTCTATTGTCTAGGGATATATTCTACACATATTCTTTGTCATAACTCTATAGTGGGCTACAATTGGTACCCAATGGTTGGAGAGCAGTTAAACTGGTAAACATTTTACTATATCCAATATTTAGCCCATGATATCCTTAGGACTAATGTTGAGAAACCCTGATAAGATATGTAGATGGATACATAGTTAGATGTAAATGGAGATATATAAACATATTCTAAAAATTGACCTAAAATTAAATTTTGAGTTTATTATATTGATTATATCATAATATTTTTAGTGTGATAATTCATTTTGCTTGGTGCTTAAAACATCAAATATACATATAAAATAACTACTGGAAAAAATCAATCTTTGTGGGGAGTTAGTAATTCATGATAAATTTGACTGTTTCCTTAAATAATTTAAAGTGCAATTAGTTATTCTTTTTGGATTGTTAATGGTTTTCCAAATTAGTAAATTATGAATATACATGAAAGTATGCTATTTATTGTTTTGTATTTGTCAATTATATAATTGCTACCTCAGTGACATTTATACATTATCTATGATACTATGGGATATGTAATGTGATGATATAAGATATCATCAGCAATGTATTGCAAAAATGCATAGAAATGTCTCCTACAACACAAGCCTTTGAAAGCCTTTAGGTCTGCAAGTTTTATGGCTTTAATATGCTTGATAGATAACAGATAAGTGTCTGAATAAGAAAACATCACAGTGTGCATTATTTGATTTATATAGAAAAGTATATCAGAATATATATAAGTATGTAGATAACATAAATTTTATATTTTATTTACAGTATATACCAAGTAATATTTGGACAAGTAATTTAAGTTACTTAAAACATCATTTATGCACACATACATATGTATATACACATGAATAGATACATACACATACATGTGTAAATGCTTATGTGTATGTATATATCTAGGATTATATATACACACACATATAAAAAATTTTTGAGAAGGAATAGAAATTAAATGACTCAATGTATAAATAATTCCAAAGAGAAAAAAGAAGGTAGAGAAAGATATAGAAATTATACTTATTACAATCAAAATTGCAGTAGCAGAAATCTCGTAGCAAAGTGTAAGCAAATACAATGCACAACGTTATCATATTAAATATAGAGCTTATGACATGTACCTTGAACTAAATCAATTAACACATTGGCTATAAGATTAAGACCTCTTGCCATCCTACCCATATTTAATACATACATTTTTTTTCTATATTAGACATCTGAGGGGCTAGCGACATGGTCCAGTAATAGTGCTTTCCTAGCATACATGTGGCCTTGGGTTTGATCCCAGCAACCCTCCCTCCCCTGCCAAAAAGAAAGATAGAAATCTGGAAATGTTTGTCAGATCGCATTATTAGAGAAATATCTGTAGTATATACAACAAAATAACATATAAATCTAAGCTTTGCTTGTTTTTCTTTGGTTGATTTTGTTTTGTTTTGCAAGCATAAAATGTTAAAAACAATAAATTGCACATGATAAGAACTATGGTATCCCTAGGAAGTAATGAAAGACTGGTTTTTTTCTTACTGGTTCTGGAGTTTTATGAAATGAAACAAACTGCTTTTTCATATATTATTGGCTTCCTGGATTACTGATCTCTGCTGCTTTTAAAATTATACTCTGAAATACTCCATTTGTCACATTGCTCTGCAAATTTCAGAACCTTCTGAGTATTGTCCCATCAACATATAATCGGATACTTAAAGGACTCTTCCTAATAGTGTGTTACACAGCTGAATGAGAGATAGAAGCTCCCTCTATACTATTCAAGATGTGAAGACAGATCAGACCTAAACATCTGTTTAAATATACATTAAATACTAAATTATTCTCAAAATCTCACATAAAATATCCTAGAGTTATTAATAACTATTAAGAAGGATATCCAAATGAGAGACTGAATCCCTTAAGGTTTATAAACCTGATATTCAAAAAAGGAAAGTAAAGTAAAATAACCTTAGCTATGTTTCATTTGGTCTCAGTTTTGGCTTCTGTTAGAGATAGTATTATTCAAATAAAACTTGATTTTTAATGTGCCATGATGATTTGTCAATAATGCTTATGAGCTTTAGCTCATCGACTTTCATAACATGAAAATACGAATATAAGAGAAAAGGAAAGAAATTATTTCTGCTAAGGGATTATTGAATGGTAGAAGCACAGAGTATACAGTGACACATAATATTTTTCTATAATTCTGACATTAAATTAAAGGTAAAATTTACAATGTTACTGAGAACTTGTGAATATCTCAAAATCATGGCATAGCATAAAATATTTTGTTTCTTACCTGTAATAAAATCTGTCCTGGCTCTGTCATATATTTCTTACATGGCTTAGAGAGAAAAAATTTATAGATTTTTAAAAAAATCTTTTGACAATTGAGATGCCCTTAAGAAATAACAGGCAATGTGCTGATTATCTCTAAATGAGCTTAACGGAATTTGCAGAACTCGTTCACTAATTGCCATGGACAATTTTATTCACAGTTGAATCAGTGAGGGTGTTTTGGAGAAACAGGACCCATGTGCATAGAGAGACAGAAGTCCTAATGAGGGAACGGCTTACACAATTATGGAGGTTGAGAAATCCCATGAGTCACTGTCTGCAAGCTAGAGGCACATAACAGCCTGTGTCTTGTTCCAGTCAAACCTGAAGCTTGGAAATGAGGGAGCCAATGCTAGCAGTTTCAATGTGAAACTAAAGTCATGAGAATCTGCAGGGTGGGAGGAAGGGATAGCTGGTGGTAGAAGATGGATGTTCCAGCTAAAGCAGAGAATAAGTTGTCCTTTCCTCTACCTGTCTCAGGGGGTTGAATCGATGCCCATTCCCTTTAGAGAGGGCTGTCTACTTTAACAGTCTAAATATTCAAATGTTAATATCTTCTAGAAGCAGCCCCTCACAGATGCACCCAGAAATAATTTTATTAGCTCTCTGGGCATTCATTTGCCAAGTCAAGTCAATACAAAAATTTAACAATCACATCAACTTGGTTCCCATGTGCAACTCCTTAAAACATACTTTATATCCAAATAAAGGCATTACCAATATCCTAATTCTCCCTAAGATGGTTTAGCTATCCTACATAAAACTCAAAACACAATGAATTCCTTTCCCAGAAAATGAGGTAATATCCTTCCATGATGTTTGGTTTTCCAAATGTATTTCATACCTAATATACCATAGTGTAAAGCTAACATTACTTAAATACTGATATAAAGCTAATTTACATTTTCTTGAATGAAAATGGAATACATAATGGATGAAACAAAGATATTTGCCTCAAAATATATGTATGTATGTGTGTATACACACATATTCACAACAAAATATGTAGGAAATACTCATGAAAATTATAGTCTTTATTACTTTAACTGATCATGTACAGTATCTGGTATTTGTAACTACCTTCTATTATCCATTCTGTATTCCCTTTGTCTTCCACAAGTGCCTTATCTTGTGGTGAGTCTTTCCCTATTGGCATTATATAAGCCTTCACTTATGAAGGGTCTGGAACATTAATAGTTCTCCACATTAAGGTATTGAGATTTTACTTTGACTTTAATATGTGTCCATATTACCACAGGCATTGGAATATAAAGAAAAGCCTTTGGGTATGCCCTCCATTTCACAATTTTTTCTACCTTCTTTATGGATTAGGAGTCCATGATCTCCTTAGAAGTCAGGGTTAATCACCACAGCATCACTAACTTCCTCCTTTGCCTGTACATTGAAAGGTGTTGATACTGTGGTTACCTGTGACGAGTTCTGCTTCCTCACATGTTGACGTATTACATTAGAGAAGCATACATTGAATGTTCCTAATATAGCTCAATAATTTATGAAGTATTGTTGCTCTTTGAGACTCTCCCCGAGGAGAGGCTATGCAATTTGTTAATGATTCCTGAGCACTGGAAAGCTTCAAACAAAACCAACAGGATATCTGCCAATGAGAGGGTGCTTCTTGGGGTTCCCATGTCATTGAAATCATGTTAGATCCCTCTCCACCACTCTTCCAGGTTTTGTCTCTACTGCAGCCTGGAACTCTGAAGTGAAAACGTTGCGCCTGTAGGACACGTAGATAGTCCTTTCTAAGTACTGTGTTTTTGTAGTTTAATGGCTGAGGACACAATGGAGAAATGTTAAATACAGATGACTGCAGTGTCTTAAAAAATGAATCCCAGTACACTCCCCCAAAAAATCACAGGGGAAAATAACATATATGCTTAGCTGTTTTTATTTGTTTTGTGCTGTTCTAAATTTAATACCAAAGGGAATGCACAGGTAAACAAAAGTAAATTTAATAAATACATTTTTATAAGCTTAACACATCTAAATAAAAAGAATCCAGATAAGACAGAAGTGACAAAAAATAATAAAAATAAAACATTTTCAGATCCAGAAGAATCCTTTACTTTACTTTCCTCCATGAACTAGTACAACACCCTCATACACAAAAATGTAACACTGCTCTTCTGATTTTAACATCATTATTTTCAGTTATTTAAACTTAATGTTTTTAAATGATTGTTTTTGTATTATACAGTGTGATAATTTAATGTATGTTTATAATGAATAACATCAAAAAGGGCAGTGAACATTGATGTTTCCTTATACCTTTAAAAATATTTTATTAACATGTAGTGCCAGTGCATATCTTTGGGTACAGTGTGATATTTCAATGCATATTAGTGTGTACTAATCAAATTAGGATAATTAACATTTTCATCATATTATACTTAGTGTTTGGAGCCTTCAAGCTCTTTCTTCTAGTTATTCATAAAACAGGATGGGTTATTTTGAACTATAATCACCCTACTGTGAGATATCACACTAGAAATCATTCCTCCTATCCAACTGCTTTGGTACCCATTATACAATCACCCTCTCCTAACCCTCTTTGACCCTTCACAGCACCTAGTAATCACTCTCCTAAATTCATATTGTCCCTTCACATGTGAGAGAGAAAATGTGATATTTGTCTTTCTATGTTTGATTTATTTCACTTAAAATAATCCCTTCCCATTTCATAGATTTTATAGCAAAATTATGAGACATCAACTTTTTCATGATGACTAATATACCACTTTCCATATATACCACATTTTCTTACTCATTTCTCCACTGATAGTTAACTAGTTTAATTCAATTAGCTAATATGAACATGCAGTGAAAAACATAGATGGCCAGGTATGTTTTTGATTGGTAATTTCATTTCCTTTGGATACATAGCTGGAAGTAAAATGGTTGAATAAATTGATAGATCTATTTTTACTTCTTTTGAGAAATTCCCTCATTGTTCTCCTAAATGGCTATACTAACTTAAAATCCCACCAACTGGGTCTAATAGTTCATTTTTCTCCACATCTTCACCAGCATTTATTATATTTTATGGTATTTTGTCATTTTGATGATAACCATTCTAACTGGGATGCATAAGACTATTAGACCCAGTACATATGAAAAGTATTATGTAGTCTTTTAATAGATATCCTTTACTGAATTCAGTAAGTTTTCTTCCATTACCTTCTAGTAGATGATTTATAACAAATGAGTGCTAGGTTTTATCATGAACCTATTTTGTTTTTCCTTTTAACTTAGAGAAATATCAATTACACAGATAGGTTTTGAAATGTTGGCCAAAACAGACATTTTAAAAAGAAGTTGTTGTGTTTTTTTTGAGAGCAGTATTCAGTTCACAGAAAAATTAAGAGAAAATTAATGCAGGGATTTTCCATATACTCCATGCATGTGCCTGTCCAGTTTGTTGAAATGACTATCTCTGCTGCATTATAATTCCATTATTTATTTTTTTTCAAAGATCAATTCACTCTATTTTGGGGGTCCTTCTCTGGACTTTCTCTTCTCTTGTTTCTATTAGTCTTTTCTCTTATTCAATTTTAATATATTCTAGTGGATGTCATTTTTGGATCTCTTCATTCTTTTATCAATATTATAATCTCTTGATTAAGTCTATGGTAAGTTTTGAAGTTACATATGTCAGTCCTCTTACTTTCTTCTTCTTCTTTGATTATGTGTTGCTTAATCTCATTATTGCACCTCATGGTGAAAATATTAGAATTATATTGATAATCATAAAATAACACACTGACTTTGGATGGCACGTATACATGTGTTTTAGAAGAAATGACATCTAGACAATATTATTTTTCTATATATCAACATGGAGTGTCTTTATTTAGTTCTTTGATTTCTTTGACCATAATTTTTAGATTTACTCACATAAATCTTGTGCTTATACTGCTGAATTCATATCAAAATGATTCATTTTGAAGGGGTTGTAATACAAATTGTATTGTGTTTTTAATTTTAAATTTCACTTTTTCATTATTGATAGATATGAAAGCTATTAATTTTGTATATTCACTTTGAGCTTACTTTGCTCATTATATCCAGGAAAATTTTTAGTTGTTATTCAATTCTGGTGGATTTTATGCATAGATTATCATGACACCCACTAATGAAGAATACTTTAATTTTATTCCTTCCCAGTAGCAAATAAAAGAATGTCATGAAAAATCTCCAGAGTATTGAACTTCAGCAACTGTGATGAATGTGTTTGGGTATGACTATTTATGCAATGGCTGATGATTTTTAATATAGTTATATATTTCAAATTTTGATATCTTGTATGTTGAATATTTCTTCAGGTGATTTTTCTCCTTTCTCTGAATATTAACTGGATATCTAATGCTGGTTTTAGGATTAAGAGTTTGTGGTTATTGGTTTTTTGTGTTTATTTTTTTATTTCAAAATTACCAACATCAGCATTTTTTGGTTATAAATGTTGGAAATGTATTGACTGTGTTGCCTCTTCATTCTTCTTTGGTATATTTATATAAATAGAATTCATTACTTTGGTAATTTTTGTATTTTTATATAGTGTTATTTACATTTTATGTTATTAGTCTTGTGCCATATTTAAAGTATCTTCCTTATCCTAAAATATGAAGCTATTACATGCATGTTTTTCTAGAGAATGTGTGGTTCTGGATTGTTTATTTAAACCCATACTATTTCTCAATTAAATTTGAATTTTTATATGTTTAGTTTTTAAAATAACAAGTACTTTGCTTGTATTTTAATATACAGAATGATATTCTGAGATAGAAATATATCTATGAGCCTTTTGAGATGAATAAATACTTAATATGCACCACCTCCATATTTACTGACTTTATCAACAATTGAGTATTATATAAGGTACATATAAATGACTAAGTTTCATTGATTTACACAAGAGTCTAAGTGAACTATTTCAAGTACTAAAAAGTCTAATCCTTTCTAAACCAAATTCCAGAGTGTGTATATCTGAACTTTATTATTGTTTAATATTCTGTCCATTTGTACACCAATATCATAATTCCTTAAAAAAATGTAGTTTTGTATTAAGGATTGATATCTATTATTGGAAGTCCCCTATGTTCTCTCTTTTCAAGTTATTGTCCTGGTTTTTCTAAATACTTTCCATTAAATTTTGTTATCTATTTGAGTATTTTAAAGTACTGTTAATTTTATTGTTTCTGTATTAAATGTATAGAAAATTTAAAGGAGAACTGACTTCTTCACAACATCTATTTCCTCTAACTATGGGTATAGTATATTGTTACACTTAAGTTTTTCTCAAAAAATTATAGTGATAATTTTATACATTATATCATGAAAGTCATGTGACTTATTCATTTTATTTTTCTTATATACTTTAGTTTTCATTGCTAGTGTAGCTAATACTTTAATACTCACTTATTATGTTCTATTACATAACAAAATAACTGATCTTTTATGATGACCTTATATTAACAATTTCGCCAGTGTCACTCATTTTTAAACTTGAAGTTTTTATGTTCTTTGAGGTTTTCTTGTACAAAATGCATCTTTTCATAAATAATTGCTTACAATTTTACTTTTTGTTTCCTTAGACAAAACACTATGTGTATGTGTGTGTGTGTGTGTGTGTGTGTGTATACATACATACATGCTTATTTATAATATAGACTATATTTTAATAGAAATCTGAGATGACACTTAACACAAGGGAGAAAATGTGTCTTAAAGGTTTTTATTGCCGATGCATTATTCTTTGTAGTGTATATGTGCAAAACACAATATCATAGCTGCCTATTTTTACATGTCAGTAGGCCAGAACAGATCTATGTGGAAGGACAGTGACAAGAACTTCAGACATTTATACTGTCCTGGAGGACAAATCACAGTGAATACAAAAAAGACAATCAATGTGCACATATCCATATGTTGAAATCAAAGAAAACATTTCTAGTTTCCTAAGCCTTCTCTGTATAGTGCTTTCAAAGTGTTATTACATATAATAAACAGTTATCAATAAACTCATTTATTATATATATATTCTATATAGAACATTAAATGAAAAACTTGCACAGATTTTTCCATATCCTCTGCATGGCACCTTTTACCTCTGTATTTCTGAAGCTATAGATAATGGGATTCAACATGGGTATGACCAGAGTATAAAATAAAGAGGTCATCTTGTCAGTATCAAAGGAGTGATTGGACTTGGGCTGCACATACATGAAAAACAGAGTTCCATATAATACAACTACCACTGTCAGGTGAGACCCACAGGTGGAGAAGGCTTTACTCCTGCCCTCTAGAGAGTTCATCCTGGAGATGGTTAAGAGGATCAGAATGTAGGAGACAAGGACTAACAAAAGAGATGAAACAAAAGTAGATGCTGAAAAGATCAATATTACTAACTCAACCTCTCCTGTACTTGAGCAAATCAAAGTTAACAAGGGAAGACTGTCACAATAGAAATGACTAATAACGTTGTAGCCACAGAAGGAGGAGATGAACATTTTTATGGTGGTTACCAGAGAGAGAGAGGTGCTATAGAGATATGGGATTGCCACCAGCACCCAGCATACTCTTTTTGACATGATGACTGTGTAGAGCAGAGGGTTACAGATGGCCACCTAGCGGTCATAAGCCATTGCTGAGAGAATGAAAAGCTCACTAATGACAAAAAAGATGACAAAAGCTAGCTGTGTAGCACACCAATTGTAGGGAATTGTGTTTTGATTAGCTACAAAATTTACCAACATTTTGGGTCCCACAGCTGTTGAGTTACCAAGATCAATGAAAGCCAGATGTCTGAGAAAAAAGTACATGGGTGTTTGTAGCCTGGAGTCCACCTGGGTGAGGATGATCATGCCCAAGTTGCCCAGCAGTGAAACCATGTAGATGATGAGAAACAGCCCAAAGAAGGGAGCCTGCAGCTCAGGGTGTTCTGTGATGCCTATTAAGATGAATTCGTTGAGCACTGTAAGATTGTCTGTCTCCATTCTGGCCATTAAGTTAACTGGTTGTGGGAAGTATCATCAAAAATCATTGGTTTCCAGGAAGTATCACCTGTTAAGATTTTAATGTTCCAAAATTTATGTGTGAGATAGACTTCAGGTTTTTTGAATGTTCTATCTTTGTTTTATTTGTTTTTGGTACCCATGGATGTTCTATTGCTGAACTATATACACAGCCCTTTTTATTTTTATTTTATTTTTTAAAATTTAGACAGGGTCTGGCTGATTTTCCAAGCCTTGCCTTGAATTTACAGTCCTCCTGTTTCAGCCTCCCTGTATAGCTGAGATTTAGGCATGGGTTCCCATGCCCAGCAGGCCTATATTTTTTGACTTAAAGTAATTTCAAAGGACTCTCCCTCATCACCAAATCTAAAACCTAATATGGAAACCATTATGGCATTAGTTTATCTTATTTCCATTTCTTTGAAGAGTAGTCCATTTTTAACTCATAATGTATCTACTAATCCCATTGACTGAAAGCTGGCTTGGTTATCTTATTACCTGCTGAGATTTTACTCTCTGTTCTTTTTTTAAAAATTTTTTGGTTGTAAATGGACACAATATCTTTATTTTATTTATTTTTATGTGGTGCTGAGGATTGAACCCAGTGCCTAACACATACAAGTTGAGAATTCTACCACTGAGCTACAATACCAGCCCCTCACTCTGTTCTAAGAGGTCCTGTTTTACATAGGGGACTTTGTCTCCCTACCATTTCAAATTGTATATGTGAGTATTCTAGCCATTATTAACATGTAAATAATACCATTTTAGGAATATATAAGAATTATAAAAACCTATATTCAACTTGGGTTAATTACAAGTTTGGCTAAGAAATTTAGTTTTAGGAAATTGATAAATATAATTCATCATGTTATCAGATTAAGTTAGAAAGAAAAATGAATATTCTGTTAGATGAATAAATAATGCCATTAAAAATGGCTCCAAAAATACACAT
Source organism: Geosciurus inauris (assembly GCA_004024805.1). NCBI lineage: Eukaryota > Metazoa > Chordata > Mammalia > Rodentia > Sciuridae > Geosciurus > Geosciurus inauris. The sequence goes on along the minus strand of PVHX01005542.1, from coordinate 87,064 downwards.
TTAGATTTGGAAGTCTATTTCATGGTTGATAGAATATATCAGAAAAACTAAATTGCACTTACTCTTAAAAGGAGAAAATTAAAACTTTTGAAAAAAGTTATAGCTGTCCTAGATACATTTGTAGAAGTGCTATATATGTTCCTGGATTACACAACAATGTCATAAAATGTCAATTCTTTTGTTTTTATTGACTAAGAATTGTTTCTTCATGTATATGATGTACATTTGATAATTTGTTATGTCTATACACACTGTGTAATGCTCAAATCACTGTAATGAACACTTCTATATCCTCAAATGTTAATCATCTTCATGTGCCAGAATGGGAATCATCTTCAAACTCTTCTGGTCTTTGTGAAATAATCCTACTTTGCTATTACCAGTATTTAGTCAGCTGTGCTATACAAAATTGTGACACATCCCTCCTCTCCTACCATGATTTGGAGCCCTTTGTGATTCCTTCCTGTCCCCCACCCCTATCCTTCCGTCTCTAGATACCACTGCTTCATTCTTCTGTGAGATGCACTTTTGAGTTTCCACCAATGAATAAAATGTGTTATTTGTTTTTCTGTATCTGATATATTTTGCCTCACATGCATGTCACTACAACTGACTGACTGCCCAAAGTAATCTAATAGATGCCTTTCCAAACTCTTAATGTATTTTTTTAAGATTTGACGACAACTTACTACTTATATATAAAATGAAATGATAAAAAATATGCAAGACATGCCTCAAAGTTACCTATGAAACCAGATTCACAGGAGTCCTGACAGTATGGCATTGAAGAAGACCAGGGTACTGAGAAAAAACAAAAACAAAAACAAAACATGTTTTTAAGGATTGTTTTCTATGACAACGTGTACAATGTGACAGAAAAGGTCTGTTCAGTAAATGAGACTTCACCCAGTGGTGTAATTATATGTTTGCTTCACCTATTTAAAAATTAGTATTAGATAAGAAACTTAACATCAAAAGACAACTTAGAAATTATTTTACCCTTAACTATAATCTCTGCATATCCCTAAATAGAAAATGAAATTTTGGGAAAATCATTAGAAATTCCACATAAATTAGGTAGAATAATTCTCATATTAAATTTTCCCCATGGAAAATCTACTCACTGTATTAGTAAAAATACACAGAAAAATGAAAATCATTCATTAATAACAACTGAACAAAGAAAATAACACATTCTGATACTTTAGCCTAAAGAAATATTGTATCCACAGAAAAGAACCACCCAGAATTTGGTAGTTTTTTATCTCAACATCTACTGCCTTTTAATTTCCCACATCCCAGGAGTGCTTTATAAACAACCAAGTTGATAGACTTGTCTCCTTCCCACATACTATTCCCAACCCCTGCATTGACTGAAAACAAACAAGGACCCTCAGCCAGGAGTCTGAGCCTTATCTGATGGAAGCTTGCACTCTAGATTCGGATGACACCAGGAACTGGGGAATTGCACTGAAGCCCATGGAGGTAGCTTATGCAAATGGCTACAAGGGAACACATTCACGTGTTCTGCAAAACTTTGCAAACATTTACACTGAGAAAAATAAATAAATTGATAAAATTAAGAACATAGTGCTCCTAATTGACAGAGAGGGGACTTAGGAAGGAAGAATCATGAATACTTCTAAACATGTATACACTATATTCAAGCATAGAAGTGTGTTTAAGAAGTGTGTTACATAATAGCAAGTATATATAATATCTATATGTGTGTGTATTATATGTATACATATACTATATATGCTATACATAGTATATATATATATGTATACACACACACACACACACACACACACATATATATATATATACATACACACATTCTAATTTTAAAAACAATCATTAGATATTTTACACATTTCCTGACATGGGGATCCTTAATCCCTTCATGAAAATAGATCAGGCAGAAAACTCTTAATGCATTTACATGACACCATACAAGAGAAGGAGCTACACCAAGCCTAGACCTTAGAAGTATCTGAGGTGTGGTAAGTTCACTAAAACTGAAATCAAAGCCCAAATTTTTTATTTATAAACCTTATACTGGTGACCCTTCCTAACCTTTCACTGATATTAAACTCACTTTTATCCCCATGAGAACATCTTGTGAAGACATTTCCAAGTCTTATGCCTCACCATCCATATAGGAACAACTGCAAATTTAAAGCAGAGACATCAGAAACAGAAGGTGTCCTGTTCTTTTGTTTTATACTAGACAAAGTCAAAACGTCTACTATTTTAATTTGTTTTTGCCCTCTCTTGCAATTGTAAATCCCACCGTTCTGTTGCCTCCTCATCTGTGATCACTTTGGGTCACTTTTGTCATGGTCTGCAGATATGGAAGACTTTTTCTGACACCTTGGCAGCTTTGTACATTGAGAATTCTGCTTCTCTCCTGAGGACAAAGTATCTAGAGAGCTTTCAAGGCAGTCTGAACATCCCTGTGATTTAACAATTGGCAAGGACCAATATTCAACACACAGGGGATTATAGGAATCAATGAGTAAATGTCCAAGCTCCTGTGCCCTTCCTTGGAACCATTTCAGGAAGAGTTACACAGGATCTCTCAAAACATCTTAAATGAGTGCATCCCAGTTGACTGTATACTATTCTCTGTTGCACATTTCTTTAGCTTTAACCCTCTTTTGTCTCCTACTTTCATTCCCCCACATCTGAACTCTGGAATCACCTATCAAATACACATCATATACTTACCTCTTTTCTTCAGAAGCTGCTCTTGGGGGAATTCACACTGTGTCAAATCCAGTCTTACATAGTGTTAATGAAAGCTGACTACATTTAGCTATGTCACATATGCAACTCTATCGATACATGATGGAAAGAAAACAATAATGTTAGTTTACTGAATAACTGCAAAACCCATTAGAAAGCTATTTTGTTTTAGGTATTTACACTCAACACCCACACTCTATATTCTCCCTCAGAATGTTAACTGATTAGAAGAGTATAGCATATACATAATAACAAATAGAAACAAGGTCCCTTACCACCTTCAGAACACACAACAGTAGTGTTAAAATCACCTCATTATTACAGAAAACATAGTCATGGGAAGTAGATTATTGAGTATAACAGAGTATACTAAGTCTAGTATTGTTGACTATAATTGTGACTGCATTTTAATTTAGGACCAGTTCCAACTAGTTATTTAAAATTTGAAACTGGTTCTTGTTATTGATCCTTTTAACTGCGGTCAGAAAAACTGTTAAGTAACTTTTTTTTAAAGGATGCTCCTGAAGGCTTGAAGGAAATTTCTTTGTTATTCCCAAAGCATGTGGGAATGGCACCAATGCCACTTGGGTGTTTGTTAATTATCCAGAGTATCACTGATTTCCCTGTTGAAGAATCCTTTTTCCTTGATTAAGCTGCTTCCCTGTGTTAATAATTTTATCTGTTACCACTCACATATCTGATTTAAGTATACTGTTTATCAGAAGGATAATTTATTCACCCATAATGTCACCATTTGACATTTCCCACAATGGCTTACACCAGGTTTTATGTCTGTGGACTGATAAGTCTTTGAACATCTCCTATAGCAATTCTTAAAAATCAGAACATGTTCATACTATGTGTGTAACTCAACTATTTTTAAACTTTACAAAATAAAAGTTATTGATCCTTTAATCTCATATCAGTCCTCATTTCTCATCCCCAATTCTTTTTTTCCACATAGTTATGTCCTCTACAAGTGTTACTATGTGTCCCTAAAAATTAGGATATTCTTATAAAGTAAACATAGTGTACATTTAATGTGCACACACATATTGTTTTGTATTTTATTTTGATATCTAAGGTTTTACTCAATTATATGTTTTAGAAATATCTTCATTTTAATGTACATGACATCAGATATTTGATGAATTCCATTGAGTAAAATATCATCTGTCTAATATGATTTTATATATGCATGTTTCTATAGTAAGGGAATTTATTTTGTCAATAATTCCTGATGTCTCCATATGTTCTCATAAACAACAACTTAGTGTGTGTCTTCACACTGGCCCATGAACAGACGTCTCTGTGATATACTTCCTTAAGTGGCTCCCTCATTCCAGAAAAACAAATTCAATTAATGTAGATAAGGATGGATTTGTTTTAATATTACATTAATTAAGATATATTCCACCTACAATCAGTGTAGGAGAATTTTACATTCCCAAATTTCAAATTATAAATATGTATTGCTGGTATATAACGATCGGCAATTGGAATACAAAATTGGATAGACAAAACTTGGTAAAACTAAAATTACTGTACTTGCTTTGATATATTATTTTATCAAATAATTCCAGTACTGGACTGAATTTAATATATAACTAAGCAAAATCCAGGCCCCAAAATTCCAGATAATATAAGAAGCTAGTAAACTAACTTTTTTGTTGACTTATATATTAATACAATTTTCATATTTGTGTCTATAAAGTAGTAAGAAGAAATGTTTTTTAAAAGATTTTATTATATACTCTGTTTATTTTAAGATCATAGAAATCTTCACAATAATAACAACAACAACAATAAAAATTCTACCTTTTGAACACAAACACTTTTAATTAGCTTAATTCTAGCCTACTTTGGAGCCATTGTAACATGGAGAAGAACAAGAGGCAGAGCCTTAACTCTTGACAAAATTTTAAGTGTTTTATTTCTGAAGCTGATCTTTGCCTGTTATTTTAAAAATCATATCATTCTACAAAATTCTCAAATATAGTTTCCTGAGTATTTCTGTATATCAATTTACATAATACAACATTACTTCTGAGTACGAGTATGAGTCTAACAGAAAGGCTAAGAGTTCTTAATGTCCTTCTTTTGTAGGGAAAGTGGCAGAGTATTTTTATGTTCCACATTGTCAACCTTTGGATAAATCAATCTTTCTTATTACCTTCCAAAAATACGTTTAACTTCCTATTCCAATATAAAGAGTAATACAAAATTTTGTACATAATTTCTTAATAACAAGGTACCATTTTTCAGTTAGAAAACATTGAATAACATGAATATAAACCAGATTTGTTATTTCTGTATAAATCTGAATGAGATTATTGCTACAGACAATTTTAGTTTAGAGAACACCAACTTAATAAAGTGTTGTGTTAACATTTACACTCAAAAGGCTTGTATACTTGAAGAACATAAATACATCTAATATACAAGAAGCCAGTAATGATTAGCATCACAATTACACAGGTATTCTTACATTAGCTAGGTTGAACTTTTGAAATAAAATTTAGAATCTGTAGTATATGGTAACAAAAATCACATGTCTGCATGGGTTAGCCGTACTAAAATAAAATCAAAGAGTAGTCTTACTTCTCTTATGGATTTAGAAAACAATGTTAATGATCAGAAATAGATTTAGTTAAAGCAAACAAATAGAAGCCAAGTCTTAAAATGGCAATGCAACCCTTATATGTCAGATAAAATGTATAAAAGAACTTATTGATTACTTTGCTGGTAAATCTACATAAACTTTCATCTTAAAAAATTTTTACATGACAGACAAGAAGAAACACTTTTGATAATGCTGATAAAGTGGTTGTTGAAATAAAACAAAAATTCCGTGAAGGAGAAGATGAGTGATCTCCAAATCCTTTTTCCTTTTTCTTATGGGTACATTGCTAGATTATTTTAGATTCTCCTCGTGGTTAATGTTGGCATAATGAATGAGTTCCAGCCTATGTCAAGTGTCTCTCAACATCATATATGCAGTAGGCAGTTGTATTTTGGTGGGGGGGAGTGCAGGAAATTGAACTCAGGGGCACACAACCACTGAGCCACATTTGTATTTTTTGTATTTTATTCAGAGACTTGGTCTCACAGAGTTGCTTAGCACCTCACCATTGCTGAGGCTGGCTTTGAACTCAAGATCCTCTAATCTCAGCCTCCCAAGCTGCCAAGTTTACAGGCATGCACCACTGTGCCTGGTATGCAATAGGCAGTCTTTCATCACTCAGTCTTGTGCCCAGTGGCTTTCCTCAATGACTTTCTGTTACAGAACTTGTACTTTTCTACTGTTAAAAAAGTCTCTAGAAAAAAAAATGTTGAACATATCTGGTACAGTGGTACACACCTGTAATCCCAGCAACTCGGGAGGCTGAAGCAAGAGGATGGCAGGTTCAAAGCCAGCCTCCACAATGAGCAAGGCCCTAAGCAACTTAGTGAGACACTGTCTCAAACTCAAACAAACAAACAAACAAATAAATAAATATAAAACGAGCTGGGGATGTGACTCAGTGGTAGAACATCCATGTCTTTAATCACTGGTGCCCAAACCAAACAAACAAACAACAACAAAGATGTGTAACAATCATCTGACAGGCAGAAAACCATTAGAAAAGTGATCACAACAGAAAAGATGTCACTCAATCCAGGAACTGCTTCTTAGCTGCTGTACTGATTGCCTGGTCATCAAAAAAATAATTTTCTTATATTTTTGTCTGTTTGTTTGGGAAGGATGATACCAAAGATTGAACCTAGACATGCACAAACACTGAGCTACATCTCATCCCTTTTCTATTTTTTTTCTTTTTCTTTCTTTCTTTCTTTCTTTTTTTTTTTTTTTTTTGAGACAGAATCTCACTAATTTGCTTAGGGCTTTGTGAAGTTTCTGAGGCTGACATTGAACCTGCAATCCTCCTGCCTCAGCTGCCCAAGATGCTAGGATTCCAGGTATGCACCATCAAAACCAGCATTAACATCTTAACATGAAAGATTTTTACTACTATAACAATACAAACTGTGAGTCCACACCTTGAATCAATTATTTGTATGATTGTGCAAACATTAATACCCTTCTAATTTGGTATTATAACTCTATTATATCTTTAAAAATATGGTATATTTTAATGATCATTAATCTATTTAGACAACTATAGCTCAAACTGCTTTTGTTGCTAAATTTTTTTTAAGAAGTAGATTTTGAAATTTCCATAATTAACCCAAATCCATCTACATTTTTGAGATGAAGTATAAAATTATCTATCACAACTACCATGCCAATAAAACTACTCCAATTCAGACAATGAGTTGTTGTTTTAAAAATGTATCTTAAGAATTATATTTAACAGCAGCATGTGGAGGTGAATTCTTATAATCTCAGGTGCTCTGGAGGCTGAAGCAGGTGGATCTCAAGTTCAAAGCCAGCCTCAGCAACTTAGTGAGGCCCTAAGAAAATTAGGAAGAATATATGTCAAAATAAAAAGTGAAAAATAGGAGTGGGGATGTGGCTCAGTGGTTGAACCCCTTTGAGTTCAATTCATAGTAGCAAAAGAAAGAGAGGAAGAGGAGGAAGAGGAGGAGGAAGGAGGAGGAGGAATTAGAGTGTCAGCACCAATGCTGAACTGTAAATAGAGTAAAAGGTGATATCTAGAGGAATAACTTGTAAAAGTCCTTGATCTTGATAATGCAATATCTTTGTGCAATCCAACTGTGGAAGAATTGAAATGTAGAAGAAAGCAAACAGAGAAGCAGAGTAAGAAAGGAGCCCATATAATGATTTAAGCTGGAAGAAGGTATAAGACCGGTAGTGAGAATTTTGTTCAGTCACTCCAGGAATGAGGCCTGATGCTACAATATAAATTTTATTTTGTCTCCTTCTACCAATAGCTATAATTTTCTGCAAAGTATATTCCTACTCTAAATGATCCTGTTGAAAGGATATTTTCTTATATTTGAAGAAGATTTGGAAGGTACAGATTATAGGTACAACTTTAGAAACTATTTACTTATTTATATTAACACATAATACACAGGAATCAGGTATGATGTGGTGTTTCCACAATGTGATGTTTTGATTAAGGTACACATTAGGTCGTGATCAACTCAGGGTAATTAGTATATCCATCACCTTAAATTTCCATCCCTTATTTCTGGTAGAGACATTTAAATTTCTCTTTTCTAACTACTTTGAGATATTTAATACATGATATTAAATAGTATAATATATTAATTATATTTATCTTTCTGTGCCATAGAACACCAGAATATATTTATCCTATCAAACAATGTAATTGACCCATTGATGAACATCTTCACCTCCTTCCTTCTCATATTTTCTCCAGATTGGTAATCATTCTTATACTCACAAATGCTACAACCTGCTCAGGTAACCCAACAAGGGGCAATGAAGGGATGAAGAAAAGATAAACAGACACACAAAGAGAGAAAAAGTTGGGGCCCAGTGGATGAGTAACTCTGGTAGGATCTAGTGATCAAGAGCCAGCTCAACATACTTATGTAAGTTTTATCATTAAAAGGATTTATCATGAGAATTTTTTTTCAAAGCACTCAGAGTGAAGGACAAATCTCTGAGTAGCCCAATTGTAATTATCAGCCTGCACACATATTTCTCTACCCCTGGGTATCTGGCATTTGAACTTGAGGTCAAGAACTAATAATTCCATGGCAGGTACAGAATCTTTTGAGAAGGGCATCACCATAGGAACTGGGCAGTCTTATTGACACCTTTGCACTGAAAGTTCCCAGAAGAGGCATCACTTAAGGACCATAATTCAGTTACCGCTCCCAACATCTCCCATCTTTTTATTTTTTAAGTGCAAGTGATGGGCTATTATTTGAAGTCAAAAGATTTCTTCTCGGAAGATGCAATATCCTTTTGTTATAACACAAAAGAGAAGTCGTGGCAACCACATAATTCCCCAAATGTACCATAATGAATGCTTTAACATATTCCAAGGATTAAAAATGTAGGGTAGAAACAGCCCTCCCCATACCCAGTTTCATCCCTCCCTTCTCTAAAGCCTAGGGTAGTCCCTGCCTCCAGCAGTTTCCTATTCTGAGTTTCTTGCCCAAGCTAACAAAGCCCAACCTCCCAAGTTAACCTTCAACTACCTCAGGGGTGCTCACAATTAAGACCACCAATCCTCACCTGACACACTGGCTTGAAATGACCAATCCATAGTCCATGATGCATTTACCACAGGCCCTATAAATCCCATGCCCGGAACACTGCCTCTCTCTCTCTCTCTGAGCATCCTCCTGCACTGAACCCTATGAATAAAGACCCGTTGGCTATAGAGTGTGTTGTGTCCAGTTCGGAGCAAATCTTAGAAAAATCATTTAAATCATTAAGTATTGTTCAACAATCCATGCAGGATCCACAAGATCATTTCTGCCTTCCTGGATATCCTGGATAAGATGATGTAACACCATAAATTCAAGACTGTTAGTATTTCTCTGCCAGATACCCATTAAATCATCCTTAGCTTTTTCCCAGTTCAATTTAGGAGCATTATATTTTGTAGCTCTAGGATACACACACAAAAAAAATGTAGCCAGCATGGCAATGGAGCTGCTGTCTGAATTTAAGGCTAACAAGCTCATTTCCTATATCTATGACCGAAGTTTCCAAATCATTAAATTGAGTCTCTCTCCTCTCATCAATATTTACTGATTTTGTAGGGTTTTGGAATATTTTGAGCCTAATCATTAAGAAAATGAACATTTAGAATGCTTTTGGATGAGCCTATGGCAGATTTCATGGCACAGATTAAAACAGATATCAAAGTGACTAGTCCAAATGCAATAAGACTGATAGCATGCCAGTTTCTGTTCAGCTGAATATGCATCTGATGTAGGACTTGAGCTCCAGCGTCAGAATACCTGGGCTCTGACACGCTAGCTGGGACTACAAAAAGGAGGCTTGGAGTAACACAAACACTTCTTATCCTCTATTATACCTAGTAATGCATTTAGTCAGATTACATCTTCATCAATTTACATGATATTTTCCTGTTTTTTTTTACTTTTACTCCTGCAGAAATTAAAACATGATGGGATTTGACAGAAGCCTGCAGCCCATAACAGAGAGCCACTCTATAGCTCCTGTCCACAAGGTTAGTTAGAAGGATACTTGTATAATTGACAAACTCTCATGCAGCTATCCAATGCCACAGATATTTTGCATGCCACCTTCACTAAAAGCCAGAACACTACTAACAAATCCTCCAGGAGTCATAGATTCTTGATGTGATTGTCTCTTATCAATTCTGAGAGACAAGTCCAGGATATATTTATTACCACCAGGGACATTATGTCACACTGGCAAAATATTTGCACATTCTACCCATTTAGGAAATTCATTTAATTTTGTTGTAGTATGATTAGGACAATAATGAATTTGTGGATGCTCTGTAGGAAGCACAGTTATGTTATTAGGGAGTCCCATTTTTGTAATATCTAAAATACAATTTTAAGTCCCAGGGGCCAATAAGATTGGCTCACTTGGCTCCCCCATATGCTGTCTTTTTCTCTGGTGTCACTTATAAATAGACAGCATTTTTATCCTGAGACCAATAGGTAAGCTCACACTCTATCCAGTATAATTAAATTCAATTGTGTGAATAGCTATAATATATTCATCTAAAAAATCCCATCATTTGAGTATCATTAGTAAATGCTGGAATGGATTCTTCAGTCCACACAGGTGGGTGTACTTAAGGTACATCTGGGAGATAAGTTCAATAAATATCTCCATGAACTCCACTTACTTGATAGCTTAATAAAGGCATGTTAGCCACGTTAGAGACTTAGTGTCTCCCTGTTGCTTGACATCAGGTTTCTTCATTTGTCTCTGTGTTGGCAGTTTGGCATTCTGGGTCTGCAGATTTTTCTTTGCCTTCTTCTTCTTGCTCAGCTTCTTGTTCCTGTTGGAGTGCAGGCTATGCACCTCTGGTGTGAGCTTCAGTCATATGAACTGAGGCTCCAGATCCTCCATGAAGATGAGAAACTGTGTGCTCATTTACCCATATAGAATGAGTTCTGCATTCTGGAGAGTCACGAGCATGGTCTTTCCCCTACATTATCACTGGTTCTGGTCCATTCAATTGTCTTGTTTGGAAGTCTTTCCACCAGAGTAGGCCTGACGGGCCTACTGCAGTGGGAATCATGTGTCACTCAGCAAGCAGTGCAACTTTCAGCTTCGCAATTTTTAAAAATGTAAAACAAAAAGAATATGACTCAAATAATTTTGTGAGATTTAATCTCTCCCTTTTAAATTTTTGTAATTGTGATTTAAGGGACAAGTGAGACATTCTACAATTGTCTGGCCTTGAGGTTTATAAGGAATACTTCTTCAGTGATCATTATGATATTGATCATGAAATTATTGAAAAAAAGTATGAGTATATATTGGAAAATTATTAGCTTTAAGTTCTAGAGGATGGCCCAGCACTGCAAAAGTAGCCAAACAGTGAGAAAAGACTTGATGACTATTTTCTGTCTAGCCAGTAAAATTATCAAATTCACCTACCAGGCAAGTGAGAATTACCAAAATCAATGTTGTTATTAAACTAAAAAGGGTACTTCAATGAAAGAAGGCTCAGTTCCTACCAATAGTATAGCTTAACTTCTGTCTGTAATAATAAGCTGAGCAATAAAATTATGAAATGGGGTCATTATCAACACTGGAAGACACTTTACATCTTGCCTGTTCTATAATGTTTGTGTCTTATTTTAAATTAACTTACATTATTATATTGAAGGTTGTACCTATAAGGCAGTAATAGACAATAATAAAGTTTACAAGAAGAACACAAAATGAAATTTAACAAGAATTAAAAACATACTTAGTTTATATAATAGCTATTAACCAAGACACATAATTTTTAAATAGGGAATATTTATTTAGCTATATATTATATTTCCTGTTTATTTGAAGATTAAAGTAATTTTTATCACAAAAATCTATCTTTTGATCTTAAGTATACGTGAACTCTAGTGGTTATCATAACATGGAATAAGGTGAGAGGCAGAGTCTTAACACAGGCGAGGTAGCCTCTTGACAAATCTTAGGTAAGTTATTTTATTTTTGAAACTGATCTTTACCTCACTCAAATATTATTTATAAAGTTTTCATATACCAGTTTCTGAATCTATATGAATCAGTTAACAAAATTTAATATTGCATTGATGAATCAAACAAGTTAGTAAAGATGGTTGATTGAGATCGTCATCACTACCCTTGGTGCATGTATGAAGACACAACTGGTGTGACTTCATCTGGTTTGCAACCAGGGAAATGGAAAAACTGAGCTCTATATATGTGCTATGACTTGAAATGCAATTAAATAAACTAATAAAAAATTTTAAAAAATAAAATAAATAAATAAAATAAAGATATTGTGTCCATCTACAGTTAAAAAATATTTAAAAAAAGTAGTAATAATAACAAAGTATTTTAATTATAGTAATTATAATATATATTATGTTTGTATTATATATACTAGCTATACAATATTATATAATTGTGTTCTACAAATAAATTTATATTAAGTTAAATTAGTTATATAAAAGTTGATAATAAAATAATAATAATCATAGGAATTGGAAAAAAAAAAGCTTTCAATGTTCTTTTGTGGGAAAGTGGCAAAATGTCTTTACAGCCTATATTTTTAAACTTTAAATAAATAGGCTCTCCTTGTCACCCTTCAAAAATGTGTTCAATTTCCCATCCCAGTGTAAACAGTAACAAAAAATTTTATAACTTATGGCAGATTATGTTTATCTAATTTGTAAAATATTAAATTACATAAATAAATTTCTAGCTAAATGTGTTATTTTTATGTAAATCTGTTAGGTATCACTGTCACAGAGAACTTCAGTTTAGAGAATATCAGCTTGGTAAAATGTTCTTTTAAATCTTATATATTAAAGGTTTGTTTATGAATACTTTTAGAATATTGAAAAAAAACAGTAACAGCACCAAAATTATACTGATGTACTTGTATTAATCAAGTTTAGCTCTTAAAGAAAAATAGTATCTGTCTTCACTAAAAACAGATATAATAACAGTTGTTCTTTAACCAGAAATGTACAAACCCCAATTCCTCTAAGAATAGTTTCTGTAAATAATAAAAATTAGACACAAGGAATTATATTATTAAATAATATCAGATTAATATTTTAAGAAATCCTTATTACTTTAACACATGGAGGATTAAACTTTAGTTTATATCAGTACATTAATATTTGATTTGTTTCTGGGGAGTCAGTTTTTCTTCCTTTCTCAGCCCTTCATTTAGGAAGCCTGATTAGCCTCTTGAAATGTAACAGATGTCTGTGAAAAGAGCTGTTTTAGTGATGACACAGAAACAAAACAAAGTCAACCTTTTACTCATTTACCACTTTAAGAAAACAGATATGTTTAAATATATTTCAGTTAAGAATCCTTGATTTTGTATGTAGTAGTTGATATTTTAGCACTTTGATTTTGGAAATTAATCATGTTTCCTTTAACAAACATATATGTTTAATTCTATTTATGTTGAATCTAACTTACTTATTTTTAATTGTAAAAGCCAATATATCAAACAAATGTAATTAACAGTATTAACTACCTCCTCCCTGTTGAAGAAAATTCTTAAAAGCGATGGATATTACATTTAAACATTTTATAGAAATCAATACTTTATTAATTTTCTGGCCACCTATAAAACCTTGTGAGTTAGTAATTTTAAAGATATCTTTATTTTAACCTGTTTACCCAATTTAAACTGAACTTCTTTTTTAAGTCACATGAATTAGAAAATATTTGGATCCATTTTTTTAAGTTTTCATCTATGAGCACTCATTTATCTACATGCTAATTTATGTACATATCTACACAAAACACGTAGACACAATGATACAATACACAAGTGGGCACCCATACACAAAACAGATAAAAAACAAGGATTTTTGTAACTTTTTGTAAGGGGAGCTCCACAGGTAGAAGGCAACATTAAAGATGTTTAATAAAGCCTCTATTAGATCTAGCCTGTTAGAAATTAAAATTGAGCCCATCAGACTTTAACATTATTACCTCAATAAAGATCAGGCCTAAAGTTGAAATGGTAGGTGTAAACTCTAACAGCAATGACAGACACTGAAAGCAAGTATTTTAGGTGGCCACTAGTCCTGATGACTATCAGATTTATCCCTAACACCACCATATCTTCTACATTTGGGATATATCTGCTTTTCCTCCCAGTGTTGTAGCATTTAGAAACAGCCTTTTAATAAAACAGAGCAAAAGAAAATAGTCAGCCAAACCAGAAGCAGCTCAGATTTAAACGTGACACTATTGTCCTTTTGGCTTAACCAATTCTCTGAAAACCTTATAAATCTTGTAGGCTTTTTAGGTCTTCTCAATTTACATTTTAAATGCAAGCCTAGGAGAGATAGAGACCTAACAGAAACTAAAAAGCAAAGTGGGCTATTGATTTCTAACTATTTTTTCTTTGGCAAAATTATTATTTTTTAATCCAAGCAACTTGGGAGGCTGAAGTAGGAAGATTATGAGTTCAAAGCCAGCCTCAGCAAAAGCGAAGCATTAAGCAAATCAGTGAGACCATGGGTCTAAATAAAAAAGCACAAGAGGGCTGGGGATGTGGCTCAGGGGTTGAGTGGCCCAGAGTTAAATTCCCAGTACCAAAAATAAATAAATAAATAAATAATAAAATAAATAAAATAAAATAATTTTCTTAAGATGTTGTGTTATGAGCCAGGCACAATGGCGCACACCTGTAATCCCAGCACTTTGGGAGGCTGAGACAGGAGAATCGAGAGTTTAAAGCCATCCTCAGCACTGGCGAAGTGCTAAACAACTCAGTGAGACCCTATCTCTAAATTCCAAATAAGAAAAAAAAAAACACTAAATAAGGCTGGGGAATTGGCTTAATGGTCGAGTATCTCTGAGTTCAATCCCTGGTACCAAAAAAAAAAAAAAAGAAAGAAAAAAGAAAGAAAAGAAAAAAGCTGTGGTGCTATAGTTTATGTTTTTTTTCTGGAGACCCTCTTGTAGCAGGGATAACATTGCTGACCTGGGTACTTGTAATTCTAATTTTGCCCCAGTCAGCCCTCTCTACCTCCAATTCCTGTTTAGTCTCAGGAGGCAAGGGCTCTGGTGGGGGAGGAAGAGCTGCTGTCAGCAGAGGACTTCTTGTTAACTATTTACAATTTTAAAAATGTTTTTAAGGCCAGAAATCATGTCAGAATCCAACCATTTTGCATCTTCATGAAATGGGTTTGAAACAATCTCCTAATAATAACCACAAAGTGAAAGTGATGCCACTGGTTACCAGTGACAAGTTCTACTCCTCCACATGTTGAAGTTTGAACATTAGAGGAGCACACTGAGGCAAGCATTTAAGCAGGGTTTATTTAAGAAAGGCAACATAAACTTCCCCTGGGAGGAAGAAGGGGCCCATAGCTGGTATCCTGGTATCCCCAGAAGTACAGGTGTTTTCCTTTTTATATGTCCTAGTCTTCCTTTGTTCTCCTGTTCTCTTTTCCTTATCTCTCTCCTTCTTGTGTATGTGACTGGGCTCAGGATGTTTGGTGGGATGGCCAAAAGGCACATGGATAGAGGAAAGGACCTAGGTGTAATTAACAACTCCTTGGGACAGGTTACCTTAGCAACCAGTTGGAGCAGGGGTGATAAGGGTGGAGGAAGGGTTTTATAGGCATTGGCATTTCAATACTTCTCCAAATGGTCTTCCCTGATCCAGCCTGACTCAATTTACCTATCTACACTGACTGCTTCTCTAATTCTGGATTCAAAAGTAGCCCCAGGGATTTTGTCAGGACCCTTAGATGCATACTTAGTGTGTAGCTGTTTACTAGTCTCTCTCAAATCTCCATATTTACCAATTCCTCTCCAGGGAATCAGGGACAAGTTTTGATGACAAATTCTAAAACCTGCAACAACTGTGCCAAGTCTTAAGCAAAGCAACATAGAGATCCCTTTCTTTGGATCCTAGCTGTCCCATGTTTTACACCAAGCTATAAACTCACTTCTCACCTTCTTTTATCAGATGCATAAACTCAGGAGCATCCCACTCATCTGACAACTTGAAGAAGTTCAGTCCCTGTTTGGGTGCCAACTCCCACAACCTGTATGGCCATTAATTCAAATAACCTGATGAGGAGCAATGAGAAAATGAAGAAAAGACAAACAGACACACAAAGAGAGAAAAAGCTGAGGCCTGGTAGATCACTAAAACCTGGCAGGAGATAGTGACTGAGAGCCAACTCAGTGCATTTATTATATAAGTTTTATCATTAAAAGGATTTATTATGGGAAAGTTTCTTCAAAGCACTCAGAGTGAAGGACAAATTTCTGTGCTGTCCAATTATAATTATAAACTTCCCCATAATTTTCTACCCCTGGGCAGCTGGTGTAAGAACTTGAGGTCAAGAC
Organism: Geosciurus inauris; assembly: GCA_004024805.1. NCBI lineage: Eukaryota > Metazoa > Chordata > Mammalia > Rodentia > Sciuridae > Geosciurus > Geosciurus inauris. The sequence goes on along the minus strand of PVHX01005542.1, from coordinate 70,824 downwards.
CTTATAATTCCATGGAAGGCATGGAACCTCATTTTGAGCAGGGCATCACCATAGCAACTGGGCAGCAATTGGCACCTTGACACTGCATGTTCCCGGAAGAAGCACCACTTCTGTAGCCAAACAGCTCAAGGATCATAATTTAGTCACCAGTGTCAAAAGCAACCTCTGTGAAATCAACGTTTTGAAATTCTTTTTATGAGTGATAGCATACAGTGTTTATTTTTGGTATCTCACTTCTTTTACTTAATATAATTTCCCAGGACTGACCATATTGCAACAAATGATAGGAGTCCAAGCTTTGTTATGGCTGAATAGTATTTCTTCATGTAACTACATTTTCTCTATCATTTCAATTGCTTATGGGCATTTCAGTAGATTCCATATCCTGGTTATTGTGACTACTGATCCAATAAATTGTTGAGTACAGGTATCTTTTCAACATGTTGGTTTCCTTTCCCCTGTGTATACAAACGGTAGTCAGATTTTTGGACTCTATGACAGTTTTCTTTTTGATTTTGAGAGGGCTCTCCACACTGTTATCCACAAAGGCTGGACTAACTTTCATTACCATCAACAGTGAATTCAACTGGCTTTCTCCACAGGCCCACCAGGAGTTGATAATTATGTTTGTCCCTTTGATAATAACAATTCTCATTAAGATGAGGCATTATCTCATGATTTTGATTTTGATTTTCATAATAATTAATGGCATTGAGCATCTTTTCATGTATCTATTAGCCATTTGCATGTCTTCTAAGAAATGTCTATACAGGTCTTTGGCAAACTTTTTTAATTTGGGTTATTCATGTTTCTGCTCATTATTGGTTGAGTTTCCTAAATATTCAGGATATTAACCCTTGCAGAGGAATACCTTGAAAATATTTCTCCTATCCTATAGGTTGTTTTCTTTCTGTGTTTATTGCTTTCCTTGCTCCACACAGCTTTTTAGTTTAATGTAGTCCCATGTGTCAGGTTTAGTTTTATTGTCTGTGCATTTGGGTTCATATCCGAAACAACTTTACCCATTACAATGTTCTGAAGTATCTCCCTTACGCATATTTTCAGGAATGGTGTGGCTTACCATGCTGTAGACTACATGAGGGAAGGCCTGAGGATTTCTAGGGATGTACTATCAGTTTATCAAATCAAACCTAAAATGCAAGAAAATCTTCAGTGGAGACATTAAAATTTCTCAACTTTTTTGAATTGTAAAAATTCTGATATATGTCAATTAAAATTATATTTTGGCGGTTACTAATGTAATGAAAAAGCCATTAAACCCAGAAAGTCTTGGACTTTAAGCAACATATTGATATATATGTTCATAGTCCTTCAAAACAAAATGGATTCTTTAAAAAATAGCATGGTCCTTTAGTCAATATTTGCATTTAAATTTGCAAATGGAATTTACTGTTCTTCTGAATTTGGAGACATTTGATGGATTGTTTTCTACTTAAGTTCCTGAGGGTGTTTGATGTTTGCCCTACCTGAGATTGATACACTCATGATGATTTCTGTACAGAGCATCCCTATATAATGGTTTTGGTTTAGAGCTACTGCTCTGCTACAGATACAGAGTGAAAGACCTCTATGGGTTCTTTTTCCAGTCTTCCCTAACTTTCATGAGTATGCTCAGGCAATGCCTTACTAAATGACTCTATCTTACATCTTCTATCTCCTCTAGTTCCCCAAAACAGTTTTTACTGTAAGGGCTCATACAGGATATGCCATAGAACCTCCTGGGCACAAGGCACAATCTAAAAGATCAGGAGAGTTAATGGTATAAACTCCCCTTGATCAACAGGAGATCAGAGGTTACCAACTACTTTCTTATCTTGCTTCATTAAATATTTGTGATTGGCAAGTGTATCTGCTTGGGTTAATGACATGGGATTCATCACATCTGAATGAAAGTATGACAAATATGCGAGCATGTGAATAAGTTTGTGCATGTAGAACCTTTGAATTAAATGATTTCTTTTTGTTTATCTTTTATTTAAGCAAGGCTCTGTATATTTATTTTTGGTAAAAATTTATAAATAAACAATATAGAAAGTATAGCTAGTAAGTAAACATTTGTGAGCTACAATATTGAACATTAGATGATGAGATAGCTACTGAATTTTAGGATGTCTAGTTTCATAAAACATGCCAAAAGAGATGTTGTGGGGAGAATAATACTCCCATCAAAAATTCCATGTCCTGATTCCCAGAACCTGTGAACATGTTACCTTGAATGGAAAAATAAATTTGATGATGTGAGTACACTGAGAATGTTGAGATTAGTGTGGTCTCAAGGATTGCCTGCCTGGGTCAATCATAATCACAAGAGCAAAATCATGAGCGTCGGAGGACATGTGGTCATAGAAATAGTGATGGAATTTCTGGCTGGAAGTAGATCACAGGCCAAAGGGAAACCTCAAGAAGATGAAAAACCATGGAAACAATCCCCTTAAGCTTTCTGAAGTGACTTCTGTCACTCAGAAACACATTTGCAAACATAAATAAATAAAAATGTTCACAGTTAAAATCATCAAGATATTTCTAACGGTGTCTCTTGAGACCAGAAATAGTCATTAGTGTATGAATATTTTTTCTTTCATCTCTTTTGCTTAAGAGTAGATTTAGATAATGATTCGTTTATCAGATTCCCAGAGTTCCTAGATTTGTTTTATTTCTGATTTCCCCGAAAATATCATAAACACAGATTCTTTCCAGATACTGCATTTACCTCATATTTCTTAATCTTTCTCCTTCCCTGCATTGTGTATTGGTAGCATTTTACATATACAGCTATTTGACCTCTGGCAAGTATCAACATTTTTTTTTCATCAGAAGTCCTCTTGCAGAAAAATATGACAATGTGACACTTGCAGAAAAATATGACAATGTCTTTCATGAAGGAGGGTATAATTTTATCTCACTCCCAATTAGATGAAATGAAAATACTAAAAGAAATGATATTGAATGTTAGGGCTTCATAACAAAGAAAATTAAGTTTATACAATAGTGTTGTCATAAGGTAGAAAAAGTAGTCATAGATTTTTTTGGGTGAATGACAGACTTTTGCTTTTTGTACATGCACCAAGTGAGAGGGATGAAAGAAGAAAATGTTTATGTCAACTTGTTTTAGTTTATTTTTCTACATGTTCTCTTCCATGTGTACTAAATACTTTTTGTTTAGTCTAAATATTTTCCTAAAAATGTAGTTTTTCTATGATACGCATTTATTTTTAGAAACAAGATAAAATGATTCCTGGAAAATAGAGAGCTTTATGAAGAAAATGCTGCAAAAATAAAATATTATCTTTAGTAGTTGAATAAAGGTATCTATGGCAAAGTGGGTAATCTCAGATTCATCTCTTTTCCAAGAAACTATTGTCATAGACCTCCACCTCCTCCCTGTAGTCAGGCTATCTCTTACTTATTTAGAAATTATAAGACCTCTTTAGCATCTCACATTTTAATTTAAAATGCCTTTCTTTTGCACTTATTATCTATTACCGGCCTAAGTTATTTTTTTCTTGTTTGGTTTCTTAAAGCTGGGATGAGGATCATTTAAAATTTTCCTACTGAAATAAATAGACTTTCTAATAATTTATAGCAATTTATTTAAAAAGCAGTGTTTCTTAGGAGGAAATAAATATAAGTAAGATAGTTATAGTTTCAAATTTACATTGGTTTGAACTATTTGCATGAACTATGTAGGAATCCCTTCAAAACATCTTTTACATCTTTGTTCCTTAGACTATAAATTACAGGGTTTAGCATTGGTATCACCAACGTGTAGAAAACTGAAGCCATTTTGTCAGTGTTTAGTGAGTGGTTGGTCCTGGGTTGCAAATACATAAAAAGGAGTGTCCCATAGAACACAGTGACAGCCACCATATGGGAAGCACAGGTAGAAAAGGCTTTTTGTGGTCCTTCAGAGGAACGTATTCTCAAAATGGCAAGGACAATGTTGAAGTAGGATACAAGAACGATAATCATGGAGAAAAACAAATTTGTCCCTGAAAAGGTAAACACCACTGTTTCTGGAATGTAGGTATCGGAGCAGGACAGTGCTAACAAAGGGACGTTATCACAATAAAAATGATTGATGACATTGGAAGAACAATAAGACACAGAGAACACACAAGGCGTAACAACAATAGCTGTACAAAAGCCATAGAAGTAGGTGAGGGACACCAGCAGAAGGCAGATCCTCCGAGATACCACCACCATGTAGAGCAGCGGGTTGCAAATGGCCACGTGGCGGTCATAGGCCATCACCGCCAGCATGAAGATCTCAGCTACAATGAAAACCAGGAATCCTCCCAGTTGGGTGGCACATTCATAGTAGGAGGTGGTTTTCTTACTTACTAAGAAGTTGACCAGCATTTTAGGGGCAATGACAGTAGAATTTCCCAGGTTGATGACAGCCAGATGTCTGAGGAAAAAGTACATGGGGGTTTGAAGTCGAGAGTCAACACTGGTGAGGGTGATGATGCCCAGGTTCCCCATCACGGTCAGCCCATAGATGATCAAGAAGAGCAAAAATAGGGGGATCTGTAGCTCTGGCCGGTCTGAGACTCCTATGAGAATGAACTCCGACACTTGGGTGAGATTCCCAGAAGCCATTTATTATGTTGCGTTTGTCTTTTAACGGGGACTATGGAAAGACATAAAAGTCCCTTTCTCTGTTACATACTAGGTTTTTAGGTGTATCATTAAAAGCAGTTTATTTTGACTGACAAACCTTTAAATGTTTGAATACATAATTGCTTTTCTCCTCATCTTTCTTCACAAATCTAGGAAACACAAATGACCAGAAATTGAGTTTCTTAGATTTGTTTGGATAAGCAATTATCCACATCCCCATATATATATATATGTGTGTGTGTGTATGTGTGTGTGTGTGTATATATATATATATATTTTTTTTTTTTTTTTTGGAGGCAGGGTCCCTCTAAATTGCTTAGGATTTTGCTAAGTAGTCCAGGCTGGTTTTGCAATTGCAAACATTCTGCATCAGCCTCCTGAGTCACTTAGATTATTATAATGCAAATATTAGTTATATAAGAATTAAGCTTGATGAATATATACATGTATGTGTATATGTATATCCACATCTATGGAAATACGTTCTCCAAAGTTCCCTTTGAGAAGTCAGTGAACCTGGGTGATCTCCGGTTACCTTCCCTTGGCTTCCACAGGTGTCCGTTTCAGTCCATTCTTCTCATCAGTCAAACTAGAGAATTTCAACATTCTCCTTTCTCCTTGTTAATTGCTACAATACCATTTTTTCCAACTGACTGCAAGCTGACTTGAACCTTAATACATTTTTAAAGTTTTATTCTATTACTTCTACTTTTAAATATATCAAGCATTTCAAATATATAGAAGGACTATGTGTTGCACATTAGAACACTGTGCACGTAGCACTATTACATACAATTGCACATGTACCAATGGTTATAATCTGAGGAATCTTCTAATATGACCATTTTGTCCTTGAACCTTTTCCTCCTCACTTCCTTTTCTCTACTTTCAGTCCAGTGGTAAATTACAGGAATATGTGACACTTAAAGAAGGATGAACAAATTCATATTCCAGAGCTCATTTACAGAGGACAAGCTTTCCAGTGAATGTGAACACAAAATGTACAAAATGTGCTAATTTTACATACACTGACCACTTCTTCAACATCTAGAGACTAAATGTTGCAAAATCGGGACTCATTTGTCCATCATACACACTACATACACAGCAAAACAAAATACACAAAACATACAGAAAACTGACGTCTGAAGATGCTCAAGTATGAACACACTTACATATGACTGTTTGCAATTGGTTCCCTTCCACCTCCTTCACATCACTGAGCAAGTACAGACAGCACTATACTACTCACTGAGGTAGTTTAACAGTTGCCCCTCCCAAACACAATATTTCGTATGAATTTTAGCATAAATATATTTACAAACTGATATTTTACTACCTTTATATTTAACATACATTGGGCACTTCTAAACATCTAGACAGACTAGATGTTTCAAGTATGGTCTCAATTTGTCTACTATGTACATGGCAGTCATAAATAAACTGCACACATGTAATAACTGCTTAACCTCAATATTTCTTAAATTCTGAATTCTCTACATTTAATGAAGTTTCATTTCCCATGCCATTGAAGCCAGTCCTGTCATATCATTCTAAATTCTAGTTATTCAAACTCCTTTCTGTTCTTCAAGTGGCCCTTCCTGCCCATTTCTTTCCAGTTTATTTACTTTGCTTAAATTATTCAAAGCCTATTTTAATTTTTTAAATTGTTATTTACAGTTTTATTTGCTACAGTTTAATTCCTTTGATTTACTTGTATAAAATAATGAATGGGGAAGAGGATTAACATTTATACAGCACATCATCTGTGGCCAGAATTATGCTACATTTTTGAAGGAATTACCTCATTATTCTGCAATAGTGTCACAAACATGAATGTAATTGTTTTCATGTCTGATAATAAAACTGAATTTCAATGAAATAAGGTCACTCAATGAATCTTTATAAAATATTAGATGATACTGTCTAAATGTAATGGTTTTATATCTTTTTAGTATGTTTAGTGTGGCTTTGTTTATATGTTTGTTCAGTTAGCTGATTTTTGTACAATTTCTAGCTTTGGAAATTTCTTTTGTAACTAATTATTTGTATTCTTATAATTTGAAAATTAAATGAGGCAGTGAACATATACTGACATGAACAAAAAAATCAATGTTAACTACAGTTGTTATTATTAGCATGCTTTGAATAATTTTAATGTGATTTTTTATTTCAATAATAGTAATATATTCTCTCTCATTGAGATCTTTTATGGTTTCAGTAAGTAGAAAAAATGAATTATAATTTTGCATATGTAGAAATAAAACTAGGATGGATTTCAGAATAAGTAGAAAAATCTGTGGTTTCCCAACACACATAAAAGTTAAATGTTAGGAAAAGTAAGGTAGGGTGAATCCCATGAAAATCAAAAAAAGATCAGTAGAAGAAAGGGAGCAATGACTAGGAGGTGAGGAGGGAGGAGGGAAGTTCTAGGGAGTGATATTGGCAAAATTATATTATTATATTGCATGAATATATATATATATATGAATATGTATAACTGTAATCACCAACAAAAATGTGGAAAAATAAAAATATTAAGTTCTTGAAGAGATGGAAACAATAATTATTATTCAATCATTACATATTGTATATGTGTTTATAGTTTTCATATTATACCCCTTAAATATATGTAATTATTATATGTCAGTTAAATTGAAATTGAAGACTGGGACTCAGAGCCATATCTAGCTACACATTTAACAAAATAAAACAAGTTCTTCTGCAACGACATTCTCTCTTAAATCTGCAACATGTTTGTTTAGATATAGAGACACTTTATTCAACACATGAATCTGAGGAGCAGCTCCCTGTGCATTGTGCCAGCTCTCCCTTATCTCTAATCTCTTACTTCTGTGCCTCCAAAGAACTGCATGTTCCAGAAGGTGAGCTTAAGGTGGAAGGAACTGGGACAGCAGAATGTGGACCAATCCTCTTCCCTCACTGCACATAAGTGACTCGGCATTGTTTGCCCTTTCATTTGATGTATTCCATAAATGTATCCTTAATTTAGCATTCAAAAGCATCATAAACACCTATTTCTGACTCTCTACTGTAAATTCGTGCAGTTAGCTTTGTGAACGGAGTCTGCACATATTACCTTACCTATTGCTTACCGATTGCTAATTCCTTCTTCTACTGAAATATGAGTGATGGCAAATCCAAGGTGGCTTTACAGTAACAGGGAATGCACACTACTGAAATAGTTTCTATAGGACAATACTGGTTTTCTCCTGCCTGCCCCCACCACAATCTTGTTTGACTTAGTATTTTTGTTTGAGCTAGTATTTTTGTTTGAGCTAGTTTAATTTTCTACATTTTTTTCCAAATTAGTAACTATTAGAAATATTTTATTGGTCTAGTAATACAATAAATGTCACAGTAACTAAAAGTTTAAAAATATATAACTAATGTACATCATTTTGTTGTCCCATTTCATTTCCAAACATGATGAAATTTGAATAGGAAATGGTAATATAAATTAATTATTAATTAATTTAAAAATTATATTCCATTGTTTTCTACTGTGGAATTATTTTTTTAATTTTTCACTAAGGATCAAATTCAGGGCCTCAGACATGCCACATAAGTGTGTACCACTGAGCTATATCCCAAGCCCACGAAATTTGTCATAAACTTGTTTAGACATGTGTTATGTTTAGGATAAATATTGAATGACCAAATGTTTCCTGGTGCCCACTGTGGACACAGAGACTGATTATTGACACCAAGGAATATTACCATGATACAGTTTTCTCCCACAAGCAATGCACAAACCCAAAAGAGGAACATTTATTTGTTCCTCTGCATGCACAGGCAGTCTAGTCTATCAATAGAGATGAGACGTAATTATTTAAGTTCTGTCTCCACATAGGCCACTGAACAATCTGTAGGCAGATTGAGTTGAGTCATTCGGAAAGAAAAGTACACCATTCAGCGTTGAGTCTAATTTGAATGTCAACATTTCAAGGTACTTTGACTTTATATTAGGCTAAGTGATACATAAACTATTTCATGTAACCTACCTGTGCGGAGAGATCTGCTGATGCCCCCCACCAAGGTTGCTTTGGAGCATGCTAAAGATTTTGTAAGTGTCTGATGTCCCTGAAGATCTTCACTCTGAATTATGTTTTCTCTTGGGCTCATGTCGCTGAACATGAAAACAAGTTTCTCAAACAAAGGCTGATTCCAGAGGGACAGAAAGACAAACAGAATGCTCATTGTTTAGGTAGGAATGAAAGATAAAGACCATGGTTTCCCTTAAGCAACCACACTGAGTAATAAAAGGGCACAGAGATTATGTCAGTTTCTTTCTCCTTCTCTTGAATTGTAACACTGTACCCTGTGTTCTCTGGAAAATGCTGTTGCTGGTCCTGGGACGGAGGAAATTCAGCAGTTAGAAAGCACAGGACTCTGGTGACAATGGTCATAGTGAATATAGGATGTAGAACTGAATATAAGCCGCGATTTTAATTTTAAGAATAATTCCCTTGGGAAGGTAAACTTAAGAACTAGATGATATACAACATAAATTCAAAATGTTAATTATTTTGAATAAACCCAATACCTATTGTATTGGAATTTTTAAAATACCCCTCATATGCATAATCTTATTTCTAGTTTTTAATTGAATAATTAGGATGGAAAAAATGTTTTTTTTTTTTTTACCTATGTCAGCAATCTCCCCTCAAAGCATGGTAAATGTTGTAATTTAAATCTTACAACATTCTTAGGCTACTTATTGTATAAAGTGTGTTTTCATTCTTTAAGAGAAATAAGTGAAAAAGGCATGCCAGTTCAACTTCCTGTTATCAGCCTTTAAAATAATACCCAAGATAGAGATATTCAAAATATTTTGACTAACTGATGCAATACATAATGAAGGAGCAAAGGAATGCATAAAATTCTGCTCAAGTATACATGTTTTATTACCCATAGTATAATCAAACTGATGTGTTTTTAACTTCAATAAACAGTATTCTTTTTCATGGCATTGTCTAGATTATTTACTCCTTTATGGGAGAACAAAAGTGGTCTTTATTCTTTGTATTTCTTGCAAATAATATAAATATGTATATATATGCATATATAGATATATAAAAATGAAATATATGTATTCATCAATGATGTATAATTTATATATACTTATAATATATATTTATAAACTATATCTTATTTGATGTATATAATAAATATGTATATATGAACTACCATAGAATTCAGCAATCCCACTTCTGAATTTTAATATAAATGAATCAAACTCAGTATCTCAAAGAGAAATCATAAACTCTTATGTGCACTGCTTCACTGTTCATAGCATCCAAGATGTAGATAATGTGACTTATTCAGAAGTGGGATATTACTTAGCCTTAACAGATGAAGATATCTTGCAATGTTTAACAATGTGGATGAACCATGAGCACATCAGCTTAGTGAAACAAGCTAATCAGAGAAGGACAAAATCACAACATTCTGCTTTTATGAGTATCTAAAGTAGTCAGTCTCATAGAATTAGAAACTAAAATGGTGGTGTCTAGGGACTGGGGAAAAGAGATACATATCAAAAGGCACTGAGTTTTTTCTGGCGGGGGTGGCGGAGGGTACAGGTGATTGAACTCAGAGGCACTCAGCCACTGAGCCACATCCCCAGCCTATTTTGTATTTTATTTAGAGACAGGGTCTCACTGAGTTGCTTAGCACCTCGCTTTTGCTGAAGCTGGCTTTGAACTCATGATCCTCCTGACTCAGCATCCTGAGCCCCTGGGATTACAGGAGTGTACCACCACACCCAGCTAGGTACAAAGTTTTAATTGTGGAAGATTAATAAATTGTGGAGACCTCTTGTACAGCATTGTGAATACAATTAATATTCTATTGTACACTAAAACTTTAAAAGGGTATATTGCATGATAATTTTGTCCCTACAATTAAATATAAATTTTAGAAAATTAATGAAGTAGTTATACATACTATTGAAAGTTAATATGAATATTTCAACCATGATGCAAAGTGAAAGATACCAAATAAAATAAACTCAAATTTATAATGATTTCATTTTTTATGAAATACCTAAGGGTTATAAATCCACACTGATGGAACAAATTCTGTAGTACCCAGGGGATGAAAGGGAGGAAAACTGGGGAAATCTTAGTTAGTGGATCTCTAGGAGTGATGATAATATTTTAAAACTGTAGCAAAGTGTTGAATGAACAAACTATGGATATGATAATTGCTGCTGAATTGTTTTCTTTAAGATAGATAACAACATGTTATGTGAATATTATCTCAATAATTTTTTATAAATGAAGTTAGAAAAGTCCAGTAATTTCAGATTACTGAACAATTTGTTATTTGCTTTTAAAATGAAGTTCATGATTGAAATGTAATAATTGCATATATGTCTAAAATAAATTTTGTTATTCTGTATAATAAAATAGATTTTCAATTAGTTTATGTCTTTTGGTTTGTAGAAGTTTTGCATTTATCTAGCAAATGTTAACATTATAGCTAAATGTTTTCCTAATTAAACCATACATGTTTTTCATAATGAATTTTATGTGGAAATAAAATTGAAATGAAAAATTGAATATGAAAATTACATATTCACATTAGTAAATGTTTGATTTACTTTAATCATTAAATTATATTTTATGAAGTTTAAACTTAACACACTATGTTCTCTTCCTTTTAATACTGGTCCTGATCCTTACAAGTTATTAGTATTACCAAAGGTAAACTCAGATATGTATTTTTGAACTTATCTATGTTATTCTGTTTGGATATTAATTGTTCCTGATTTTGCTGGATCTAGAAACTGTTAAATATCTGGAAATTGTATTCCAAAATGTCTAACAATTTACACTCCCACTAGGAAGGTGGAAATGTTTCCCCTTAATTATCTCCTCACCATTCCTTGATATACCTATACTTTATACTTCTGTCAATTTTATAAGTTTGTAAAAAACATTTATATGCATTTACATTTTCACATTATTATTAAACTATATGCATAAGCCATAAGGTATTTCTCATTTTGTGATTTTTCTGTACATATTAATTGTTATCTATGGATCTTAGGTTTACGTTTATTAATTCAACAAATGAGCAATTATACCTATTTTCCCTAGTCCATAGCTTCCTCTTTTATTATATTTATACTTCTTTTTGTGTAGACTTTAGGAACTTTAAATTGCAGAACGTATGAAACTGCGATTTTCATTTGTGTTTAAGGATCATTTACAAGCTCTGAATCATACAAACACACACACACACACACACACGGGGGTAGAGAGAGAGAGAGGGAGCAAGAGGGAGAGAAAGCACTGTATGTCTTTATTTGCATGTGTTGTGTAAGCATGGATAAGATGTATCAGTGACCGTGATTTAATTTTGACATTTGAAGGGAAAACCATGTGAGTAGTTGTGAATAGAACCTGCCAAACAAAAGCAGAAATGGTGTAGTAGGAATCTATGATACGAAGAAATGTTCTGCCTAAGTATTTTTCTTATATTATTTGAACATAATAACAATTTATATATATATATATATATATTTATTTATTTATATATATATATAAATATATATATATATTTATATATATATATATTTGATAAAATTCAGTTTCCTAATTTAAATTTAAATTTCCAATTTATAAAATTCAGTTTCCTAATTTAAATAAATAAAATTCAGTTTCCTAATTTAAATTTAAATTTCCAATTTATATATATATATATATTTATTTTTATATATATATATATTTATATATATATATATATATATATTTGATAAAATTCAGTTTCCTAAGGAGATTATCCTACTGAAATTAAAGAATAATGTTACCCCTTGAGGGAGAAAATAGATCTTGCAAAAAAATAAAAATTATAAATAAAAATGAATGAAAGAAGGTAGGATACTACCAGTCTCAGAAAGTTTAATTTCAATATTAGTTTAGTCAAAGTTTATGCATACTGAATCTTATAAAAAACACTTTTATATCTATTGAAATGTGATAGACATGCTTTCTTCTTTAGTCTCTAATATGATGAATGACATTTTGATATGTGAATGTTAAAGCAATATAAATCATTTGCTTAAATGTTTATTACTGCCTTTACACATCACTAGATTTGCCAGCTAACATTTTATTTAGAAATTTCACACCTATTATATCTTCATCCACCTTTAATAGCCAAGGAATATGCCTCCAAAAGTTTGAAAATACAACATCTGGAATAATTTGTAGAAATAATTACTTCTTTCTCCCTTAGCCCTTAGTAGAATTCAGTATTCAGGCTAATTGGACCTGATCTTAAGGTGGTGGTAGTGATTTTTAATATAAATTTCCACCTTGGGGGGATACCAGAGATTGAACTAAGGGGCACTTGATCACTGAATCACATCCCCAGCCCCATTTGGTATTTTATCTATTGATAGAGTCTCACTGATTTGCTTAGTGCTTCATTTTTGCTGAGGCTGGCTTTGTACTTGCTATCCTCCTGCCTTAGCCTCCCAAGATTCTGGGATTATAGGCGTGCACCACCGGGCCCAGCTAAAGTTCCATTTTGAGAGTCTCTTCATCAATTAAATTTGTCTCATTTATCTCTTGGTATCCATATAGATGAAAAATACAATGTACTGCTTTTTGTTATTCTGATTTCAAGTACAGATTGCTTTTACAGAAACATCCTGAGTATCCCAACAATTTTTGTGTATTTCTTATTCTAAACTACATTGAACTTCCTGAATCATTATTGTACAAACTATCGAACATTGTCGACACAAACTATCTTAGTAAGGGTTTTACCAGATTCCAATTCCTGATTTTTAAAACTATGTTTTATGTAAAATTATGTAACTGTCTGATATATCTTATAAATCTACTTAACAATGAAAAACACTAACTTTCAGAATGAATAAAATATTTTATCAAAATTTACACCTCAACACATTTTGTTCTGCTTTTTATTTATCATTTGTGGGTTTATGAAAGGTTACACCACATTCTGAGGTTTTTAACTCAATGGCAGAATGCTTGCCTAAAATCCATGAGGACCTGGGTTTAAGCCCTAGTACTCAAAAAAAAAAAAAAAAAAAGTCACACAAAGTCACACAAAAGTTTATTATAAAAGTTGAATATTGTTTTAAACTAATTACAGTATTTATTCAGTATATATATTAGAAATATTTATGTTGCTCATACATTTTTTATTCACTGAAGTTGTTTGGAAAATAAAATAATTTAAAATATAGTAAACATGAATTTGGGAAAACAAAATAATTTAAAAATACACTTGAATAGTTTTCTTAATCTTCTGACCACCAAAATTAACATTTTACTTTGTCCCTGTAAAACATAAATTTTTTTGAAAAATCACATTTTCATATATATTTACACATATAAAGATAGCTAAAATCATAAAATATGATTATAATACAATCAATTGTATATTTTTAGTAATAATTATTCCCACATGACAGTATGCATAAACTTTTATTAATGTAATGCACAATTTTTGTTCATATTTGGTTAAAAGATAATTTTATTACACAATGTGCTACCAAAGAAACAAAGCAGTTCTGATGCAGCAAAAGTAAAGTGCCATGAAAACAAATCAATGAAAATAATGAAAAGTGTGATACATTTTAGAGAGGTTTACAATGTAGTATTTCCTGAAAATGACTAGTACTACTGTCAATACGGGACATAGTATAATCTCATTAAAAATAATGGGAGGGACTAGGAAAAAGTAGAGGTACTTTGGATTAGGCAGAGGAGAGTGAAGGGAGGGAAGGGTGTATGGGAGAAAGAAAGATAATAGAATGAATCATACATTATTACTTTATGTTCATACATGGTTACATGACTGGTGTGATTCTACATCATGTACAAACAGAAGAATGATAATTTATACTCCATTTATATATGATGTGTTGAAATGCATTCTACTATCATGTATAACTATAAGATTTTTTAAAAAAGAAATAAAGCATAGGGCAAATTGTAACATTACTTGGTTGATTCTTCCCAGGCAGAAAATCAAATCAAATCAAGAATGGATCCTAAATGACACATAGACCAAATGTGGGGAAAGTCAGCCACAAAAAAGAGCAGCAGATCTACTTTTTCATAACGGTATACATATAATGTAAAAAGAAATACAAATAAAGTGTGACTTTTCAACAAGAATTAATCTTTTCCTTCAAAGAAGTAAAGAATAGTAACTAATCATTAAAAATTATATGCAATCACAAATCAATATCGACTCAGTAACGAAAATAAAAGGGCAAAAGTATGGAAACTTCTCTTTCAGAACTCAAGAAATCTCTCTTAACATGTATTCACTCACATATACGCATGCACTGAAACAGACAAAATTAGATGATGCACTGAAGTTATGAGTTGTTGATATCCAAATATGTAGCATTAAAAAGGCTGTCTTGGATTTAGATGAAAGTAAAGAAACTTATGAGAAAAGAGGAAAACTCTAATATGCCCCTGTGAATTACAGATATTTGAGCACATTCATATGGCAGATTCCACCAAATAATCATGTTATACTGGGCCTCCCATTTCTGCAATCCAGCCTGATTTTAACATAATCCATAGAGATGTATGAAGCATGAAACACACTGAATGTGCTTACCTAAAAAATAAAGAAATGCAAATACACATGGAGACGATCCAAAGTTTGCTGTAATAGTTGAGAATGATGCAGAAACCACTGAATTCTCCATCAGTGCCTACTCTTCTCCCTCTCTCCCATTCAGTATGCAGCTCTGTAAATGCACTTTTTGTCTTTAAACCGAAAGACCATGTTATGGTACTATAACATTTATTCAAGCATCATATTCAAAATTCAGATTTTTCTCCCCAAAGCTAAAAACTTTTTTTAAAATATTTTGTTTCACTGATTTTGACAGCATTTTGATGTTTGACTCTTACTAAGACATCCAGTCTTTAAATACATGTTGAGCCCATTTGTACTCACTACAGATTCTGGAGGAAACAAAACATGTTAATGTTCAAATCTTATTTGTATGGGTCATATTGTACATGAACTTTTGTAAAAAATATTACGTATTTTTTTCCATGTCCTCTGTAAGGCATATTTTACATCTTTGTTTCTCAGGCTGTAGATCAAGGGATTCAACATCGGGATAACCACAGTGTAAAATATGGAAGCCACTTTATCAGTGTCTAAGGAGTGACTGGACTTGGGCTGCACATACATAAAGAGCAAAGTCCCATAGAACACTATGACCACCGTCAGGTGGGATCCACAGGTGGAGAAAGCCTTACGCCTGCCCTCAGCAGAGTTCATCCTGAGGATGGCTATGAGGATGAGCAGGTAGGACACAAGGACAATCAGAAGAGAGGAAATCAAATTGAAAGCTGCTAAGATCAAATTCATCACTTCAATTTCACGTGTGTTTGCGCAGAGCAAAGATAACAACGGAATACTGTCACAGTAGAAATGACTGACGACATTGTAGCCACAGAAGGGTAAAGTGAAAATCTTTATGGTAATTAGAAATGACACAAATGTGCAGTAGAGATAGGGGATTGCCACTAGTATGTGACATACCTTCTGGGACATGATGACAGTGTAGAGAAGAGGGTTACAGATGGCCACATAGCGATCATAGGACATTGCAGACAGGATAAATAGCTCACAAGCAATGAACACAAGAAAGCAAGCTAGCTGTGTAGCACACAAATAATAGGAGATTGTATTTTGATCCACAACAAAATTTGCCAACATTTTGGGGCACACAGCTGTAGAATAACCAAGATCTGTAATAGCCAAGTGTCTGAGAAAAAAGTACATGGGTGTTTGTAGACTGTGGTCCACTTTGGTGAGGATGATCATGCCCAAGTTGCCCAGCACTGTGACTATGTAGATGATGAGGAACAGCCCAAATAATGGAGCCTGCAGCTCAGGGTGCAACGTGATGCCCTTCAGAATGAACTCATGCACCACTGTGAGGTTGTGTTTCTCCATTCAAGTTTATCATAAAACCTGTACTGGATAGAGACATGAGCAGCATCAATAGATTTCAAATATTATCACTTGGGGACTTTTATTAAGCAAGGTTGGTGTAAAGAAGCTACATGAAAATTTTTTTCATTTAAAATCTTTGAAAATAAACTGAACTTTCTTAAAAAAGAAATACATGTAAAAATAGTTTTAGGGATAGAGATGGATCAGTGGTGCTATTTAGGGTTGTTTACACATAAAACAATAGTATTAGTTGCTGGAGATAATTTACCCCACCTGAGAGGTGACCTGTTATTTGCATCTAATCAGAGGCCAGTTAAGTTGCTAAACATCCTGCTATATTCAATATCCAGCTCTAAATATCAACAACTCCAAGTATAAAAGTTCCAGACAGAGAGGGAGAGGAGTGGAGGAGAGAGAAAGAGAGAGAGATACAATAACTAGAGATGATTGCACAAATATTATAAAAGTAAAAACATGGTAGTAACTTTGGGTGATAGATATACAAGAAATTATTGCACTTCTTTAAGTTTTGCATTTTCCATTAACATAATTTTAATCAAATAGTAACATTTAGTAATCATGTTCAGTAACATAGTATAATGCATATCCCAACTGTACAATAAGAATTTTTAATGATAAATATGCACATAACCCTCTAATTCAATTTTTAAAATCCTTATACCTACAGGCATTAGAGCAGAATATGATAAAACATTTAATAGATATTACACAGATGTATGAATAAGAAAATTATAATGGATCACACTCCAACTAGTCTTTGTTCAAGAAATGTAAAAGAATATGTGTATATACTTACAATCTCAGTTATACTTGAACTTAGTGTATACCAAAGTAGTTTTTGGCAAATAATTTATCTAAAACTCTTCATTCACATACACAAACCCACATTTCCTTGCAGGGTTTGGGGAAAACTAAAGGAAGATTAAATATTTCAGTGGAAAATTTAAAAATAAATTACATCAATTTATAATTATGGAAAGATAAAAATGTTTCCTCTAAATAGTTTAGGAATTTTAAAAAAGTAACAAATTGTTTCATCCTAGTTTACTATCTTTGATGTATACTTGAATTTTCATTGTTGACACTATAGTTTTGAGAAAAATTTAGTCAGATCCCACTGTAAAATAAATAACATTTTGTCATCATTTTAACAGCAGAGACACAAAGTATCCTGATACTTAAATAATGCTTTGCACACCTCAGCGTGAGGTAGAAACTTCATTTCCTCATCAGGACATCTGGAATGGTTCACATTTATACATTTAACTGCATGATCACTAAATATTAAACTACTTTCCATGATGTCACCAAATGAGTCTAGAGTTACTATTTGCAAAGACACCATTGAGTTTTAACTTTTGTAAATGAAAATGTTTTGTCCCTTTATATAACTGTTATCTCCTCTCAGTTTTTATCTCCATTATATATAAAATTATATATACATATATATTTTTTATCTCCATTAGATATAAAATTATATATACATATATATAATTACTTTTTTGAGAAAACACATGTGTTTCAAAAATGGTTATGACAGTACAATGTTCAGAAACTATTATGAAGGGGAAAAAAAACAGGTCCTGTTTCTAGAGCTGTTAAGTAGTTGTAGGAAGCACTGAATAAGAAATGGCCACTTATATTTCATGACAAATGCATAGCAAAATATAACAATTCCTGTCTGTTCTGGTAACACATGATACCACCTAAACCTTCTGTCTTTATTACCTGTAATAAAAATTCTCTCTTGATTTTCCAATGTGTTCTGAACATGGTGTTTTTAGAGCAATTTATGCTTTTTTATTATTTTTTTTTAATTTCTAAGACTCTCCCTGAGGAGATGCCAAGTAATTTGCTGATTATGTTTACAGTGTTTGAGAGCTTAATGAAATGCCTGGAGGTTATCCACTAATTGTCAGAAACAATTGATAATCATCTATGACTTTATGAATGTATTCATTTATTTATTAATTTATATATTTATTTTACACTTCAGCAATCCCACTTATAGGTTTTATCAAAAAGTGTTGGTAATAAGATCTCAAAGAGATTTTAAATTCTCGTTTTCATTACAGCATCTTTCCAAATAGCCAATATGGGCGAGCAATGTAATCATCGATTCATTGTTAAGTGGATAAATTGAATAGGGTATACAGAAAAGAGGTAATATCATTCTACCTTAAGAATTACACCCTGTAATCCAGGACAAGATGGGTGAACTTGTAGAACATTACGTAAATGAAGTAATCCAGTCGCAGAAACAGTGCATGATCTTGCTTACATTAGATATCTAAAATATTCAACCTTATAGAATCAGAAAAGGGAATGTTGGTTGCAAAGGGCTGAGGGTTGGGAAAAACGAACAGTTGCTAATAAGTAGACATCAAAATCTCACTTATATAAAATGGAAGAGTTCTAGAGATTTGATGTAAAACATTGTTGCTATAATTAACAGTACTGCATTGCACAGTTGGAAGTCAAGAGGGTGTCACTCATGTTAAGCACACCAAAATATTTTTTACCAAAGTTATGAAGTGCTGATACATCTGACTAAAAATAGGAATCTTGATGAACATATATTAATTCGAAGTAGATGTGCAACAAAGTTCTCTTAACTATGAATCTTTTACATGAAATGTACAGTACAGAGAGATGGAAAAAAATATTACTGAGGTGGAAGCAAGTAAAGATGGGAGAAATTGCTTAATGGGAATGTTATAATTATGGAAATCTTGGTGCACTAGATGGAGGTGGTGGTTGCACAGCACTGTTAATGTTAGGATTGCCACTAATGTAGTCCTTTAAAATAGCTAGGTTTATGACCTGTGAAATTTATCATTAGAGTTTTTTTTTTTTTTTTAAATTGCATGTATGCTTACACTTTTGTTATTTGTATCTTTTTTAGTAAAGTGCCTAAATTTTACTTTGCCCATATAATTTCTATGAATTTTTACTAATAAATTATGTCTATTCAATGCACTAAAATGAATGTCTTTTCAGTTTGCCATAGATTTTACTTTACTGAAGATTTTAATTTAGAGTACTGAAAATAGCTTGTATTTGTAAATTACATGACTTAAAAATATATGTAATTAACTACCAAGATCATAGTAACCTTAAATTTCTGGCAAATATTAAAAATATTACTATGCATTTTCTTAAATTAAAACATGCTTTCTTTCCTTAATGAATATTATATCAGAGTAAAACTTACTTTATAAATTCAACTTAATTACTCTTTATCTCTTCCTTTCTCTTTCTATCTTCTTTTACCTTATTGTGTATATGATTGAACCCAGGTGTGCTGTACCACTGTGCTACATCCATGGCTCAGGCTGACCTTAAGCTTGATCCTGACTCAGCCTCCTACATTGCTGGGATAATAGGCATGGACTAACATCCCTGGCTTACCTTAGTCAGTCTTTGTTTTTACCATAAAAATGATATTCTCTCAAAACTGAAACTTTGTACACATTTCCTCTTCCTATTATGATGATTTTTAACCTGTCAGTTTTTTTCTGTGGCCTCAGGTAAGCAATATCTACCATTTGTCACTCTCCTGCATTTATCATTGATGAGGCATAAATCTGTGTATTTATCTATAAAACACACTTTAACTTTACAGATATTTTAAGTGAAGTTGTATGTATGCTACCGAAAGTCTTATGCAAATTTATTTTTTTAAACATGGTTGTTTGATTTTGGATTCATCCATCTTAATTCTTCTACCTAGATCATATTCTCTGCCATTCCTGAATATATAAATATTATAAATTTATAAATTGTTTTCAAAATGAATGTTACTCTTACACTCCCATAAGCAGAGTGGAAATATTTCTTTAGTCTACCTTTTCATAATTACTTCAAAGTTTCCACCTTTCTGATTACCATCAGTTTTAAGCACATATGGGTATCTAATTTCATTTTGCATTAACAGTTTTTGAATCATTATTAAAATACATACACTGTCCACAAAAGGTTTCTCTTTTTATGAATTGTCTATATGATTACTTGTTCATTATTTCATTAGTCAATTATGTATTAAATCAACAGATGCATCTATTTTCTCAAATTATGGTTTATTCTTTTAGTACATATGTGATTACTGTAATTCAGATGAAATTTTTAAAGCATAAAATTTATTCTTTGAATTTTGACTTGTGTCTGATGAACATTTCCATACTTAATTTTAAAACATGCATATGCAGGTTCAATACAAATTTACACGATTTAGATATGTTTAGAGAATAGATATCAATGTCCATGATTTGCATTTCACATTTGATGGTCGGTGGTATAACAAGGAAGAAACCTCCAAGGGAAGAAAACAAATTCAAATGCATTATGTAGGAATACATTGTGTATGAGATGCTCTGTAGTTTTACCATTCTGTTATCATTTAAATTTATGAGTTCCATATTTAGAAAATATCCTTTGTATTGTATCTAATAAATATTTTGTTCTGCTATGATTAATGAATAAATGTAGTCTTGAGGGAGAAATGAATTCACAAAATATTTAAAAGTAATGAAGATAAAGGAAGGAAACAACATCACATAAACTGAAAGTTGAAGCATATATTTTCAATGAAAATGAGGTATATTGGAAGCAGGGTTATATGAGTGTACCAGAGATACTTTTCTGTTCTTTTCTTCCAGAAAAATGATAATAAGGAAGAGTTGCATTTGCAACACCCTCACAAAGCATTAGCGGTCAAAAGAGAAAAAGTAAAAACTGAGCAGTGTAGCCCAGTGTAGTGGCCCATGCCTGTAATCCCAGCACTTTTGGAGGCTGCAACAGGAGAATCTCAAATTCAAAGCCAGCCTCAGCAATGGCAAGGCGCTAAGCAACTCAGTGAGACCCTGTCTCTACATAAAACACAAAATAGGGCTGGGGATGTGGCTCAGTGGTCGAGTGCCCCTGAGTTCAATCCCTGGTACAAAAAAACAAAAAACAAACAAAAAAACAACTAAATAGTGGCTGGACCTGTGGGGAGTCTCATAAGGGTGGATGTGGGCTTAGTCCTAAATAAAGCAAAATCGGTCAGCCAGTAGCACATAACTCTCTGAATTGTGTTTTCCTTCAGTTATTTTTGTATATAAATTTGCAAAATGCAGATGTGTAGTTACTGGACTCTCTGAGGAGTGAGAGGATACTCTTAAATGAGTGTTGTGGAAGATACCATAAAACAGAAAGAATTTCACCTTCAAAACTCAGCCCAGTGATGACACACTGGAATTTGATCAAGTTACAAGTGGTATCTGACCCACAGGCTGAGTAGTTTACTGCATAGACATAAGGATGTAGCAGATTGCTTTGAACTAGAATCAGTTGGCTCTAGAATCAAATGGCTCTATGGAAAACGCCCTAGGATTATGCACACAGTATTATTTTTCTTGGATTAAATGATGTTTGATTAAGCCGGTAAGATATTACTATATAATAATTTGTAATGCCGACTATGATGGCCTATAAAATATGATATAGACAGAGGTTAAAAAACATACACAGCATTTTAAAGTAAATATATACCAGCATGTGTGGACTTTTCAGTATTTCACTTAGTATCAGCATTGATGCTCATTTGTATGTATGCATATTCATATATTAGCATGCACATTATAAAAAAGCTTATGGATGTTAGTTTTTCTGCATATAAAACAACATAGAAGAGATTATCCATGAACTTTATTTTAAATTGCCTGCAAAGAAGAAAATACACTAATACATTAAAATAAAAACTTTCATTATATTTTCTTGACACTGCATACCTAGCACACAAATTTATCAATGTAATTTTAGTATGAAAAATATACTTTAATGATAAACTAATTTTGCCCAAACACTCTGCATTGCTTCTTTTACATCCTTGTTCCTTAAACTGTAGATGAGAGGATTCACCATGGGAATAACAATGGTGTAAAATATCGACACCACCATGTCGTGTTCCAAAGCATAGTTGGATGTTGGTCTCACATACATGAACACAGCAGTGCCATGAGAAATAGACACTGCAGTTAGGTGAGAGCCACAGGTGGAAAAGACTTTCCGCTTCCCCTCAGCAGAGCGTATCCTCAGAATAGCCAACAGAATAAAACCATAGGAGACCAGGATGGTTAGTATAGTACATATCTCAATACAGCCAGCAAAGTAGAAGAGCAGAAGCTGATTGGGGCGGGTGTCAGAACAGGATATTGCAAGGAGGGGAGGAATGTCACAGAAGATGTGTTTGATTACATTGGACCCACAGAAGGACAGGCGGAAAGTGGCTGTGGTGTGTGTTATAGCATGCAGAATCCCACCAACACAGGAAGCCACGATGAGTGGCACATAGACCCTGGGCGACATGCTCACTGAGTACAGAAGTG
>PVHX01005542.1:0-47691 GCA_004024805.1 Geosciurus inauris | reverse complement strand
AGAGAAAGCACTCTGTGGTTCCACAGGTTACAGCAAGAAACATCTGGGCTGCACAGGCACCAAATGAAATGGCTTTCTCCCTTGACAAAAGGTCAACCAACATATTTGGAGTGATAACAGAGGAATAGCAGGCATCTATTGAAGACAACACACTCAGAAAATAGTACATTGGGTTGTGCAGTCGGGGATCCCCGATGACCAATACAATCAGTCCTAAATTTCCCATGAGAGTAAAACCGTAAAATGCTAGAAAGAGGAGGAAGAAGAAGATCTGCATTTCAGGGTTGTCTGTGAAGCCCTCCAACACAAATACAGCTACTTCAGTGACATTGTTCATTCTGAAATCTCATGGAGCACACTCGATGATGATTGTGAAATGAGAACCGGTGGTACTATGAAAGAATGAACACAGTGAATTTAAGGAACACGATCCATGCCTATAGATTGTGCCTGTGTGCGTGTGTGTGTGCGCGTGCTTGTTTGTCTGCATAATCTTCAAGCAGTAGATCGCAAGACTGTCATGACGGTGAATGGAGTGCTCACAGCATTCCCTGGAGAATCATGTGGAAGATGAGGGTGTTTACACAGTGACTTTATCAGGCCATTTCTTAAATCATCAGGACAACTGATTAATATACCATTAAATTCTGTTCACTCTTTTCATAATTATTCACGTTAAAATACAAGGTAAGTGGGTGAAAAAAATTCCTTCTCACATCTAAAAACATGAACCATTGGCTGGGATTGTGGCTCAGTTGTAGAGTGCTCGCCTAGCAGGTGTTTGGCACTGGGTTCAATCCTCAGCACCATATAAAAACATAAATAAATAAAATAAAGTTATTGTATCCATCTACAACTAAAAATACTTAAGAAAACATGAGTTATTATGTCAAGGACATAACATTGGAATAGAATCAGAATTTTATGTCAGTCAACTGTATAGAATGATTTGCTCTAATCTACTCACCTGTACAATGTTAAATTTAATATTTATGTACAAGGCTGCAGTTAATATTCAGTGACAAATTATGTTAAATTTAAATCTTTTGAATATCTTTAATTATAGAATGTGCTAAATTGGGTTTATTTACAGAGTAATCTATTAGGATTAAATTCAATTAAACACATTTTGAAATATGAAGTTTTCCCATGAATACACCTGATATTTCTGAATTATTCTTTAGATAATAATAAATTGTATGAAACTGAGTTATTTAATGAAAACACACATGCAAATTATCATAGTTCCATTTTCTACATTATAGGGGCTTTCTTTTGCTTTGAATAAATAAGGTATTTCAGATAAATTCTTCTTGGGAAAGGCATTCCTATTAGATGCTAAATGGAAGTTATACTGAAGGAGTAAGTCAATAATGGCACATATTCAAAGACTTCAGAGAGATAAAGAGAAAATAACTATGATCAAGTTATAAAGTTAGTGTACATAAATACAATTTAAGTAGAAGTTAGAGAACACTGCATGTCTTGGGCTTCATGAGTAACACTATATCTGCAACAGAGGAGAGAAATCATAACATTCGCTTGCTGCGTGAACTTTCATGAACATTACATTATTTCACTTACTAGCAAATTTAGTAGGTAATGATTCTGAGAGCTCCTTCAAGAGTGCATGCTCTTTTCTGGCATATTCGACTGGATCCTCTTGCACTGTGGGTCTCCTGTGCACCTCACCCCTTCCACTTCTTAGGGAGTTAAAGTAGAACCCGAGTCATGATGGGTTTGGCTATTCTTAGACCATTAAAAACAGAGATATGTTAGGAGAAAATCATAATATGAAGAGACCACCAGATCCCATAGCTAAGATTTAAGTTTTACAAAATCTTTGCTTCTTAAGTATTATATCAAAATATAAGACCTCTGATGGTTCAATGCATCATTCATTATTTTAACAATCTAGTGATCAATTCATGACTGTCCTTACATGAAAATACATAAATCAGAAAAAATAAAATGCTTATCTGATAAGAATCACACTTATTTACCTATACAAACACAAATTCAGTATTTTCCTTTTTTTTTCTTCCCAGCAAATTGGTTTAAAGTAATAAAACAGATTTTGATGAATATGTGATTTAAACTTGTAAGAACTAATGTTGAGCAGTGAAAATGTTAATACAAAATAACATAGTTGTACTTGAAAATTTATGTTCTAGCTCCAAAGCATCTGTCAAATTATCTGTAATTTCCTCTTACCCAAGAAACAACAACACAGGTTCAGGTACACTGTGAATATGGCTAACTTAGATTGCTTATATTCACTTACCAAACTATTAATGAAGCCCACAGGAGGTAACCCACAGGGAATAGGTCCCAGTCGTCTTCTTCTTAAATATGGCAACATAATGATTCACTTCATAACAAAACAGTAAAGGTTTCCTGAATGGGTCTTTCTTGCTGCTGTTTATTAAGTCAATGGCATTCCCCATTGTCCATTGGCCAAAAATTTCAGATTTGCATTTCATTGATGATTAGTGGCACAGAATATGGAAGGTCTTTCTATATACCTGTAGGCCATTGTATTCAATGAGGAAAAATATTATCAAGACCTTTGCGTACTTATAAATCATATATATATTTTTCTTCCTTAGAATTTTCTTGTATATTTTCAATATTAAGTTTCATATTAGAAATACAGCTTGTAAATATTTTATCCTATATTATAGTTTGCTTTTGCACTGTGGTTATTGTTTGCTTTGCAGAGATTTTTAGATGAATGCAAACCTTCACCTACTTGTGTAAGTTTTGTGTCACTATTGTTTTATTTTTTGTTCCTGTTTTTGTGTTTGGTGTAATTTCAAGAAATCATAGCCAACCCCACAGGTCCTTTTTTTTTTTTTGTGATTCAATTGGACTTTATTCTGGAAATCCATTCTTATGCATTACCAAATATTCACATTAATATATCATAATAGCTGTAATTTTGTTTTTTTAATTTTATTTATTTATTTATTCTACTTCTGTATACATGATAGCAGTGTGCATTTTGACTCATTGTGCACTTGAAATTCATTTTCATTTCTCTGGTTGTATGTGATGTAGAATCACAACATACATGCACTGATACATAAAGCTAGGGCTATGATGTCCATCATATTCCACCATCTTTATTGTCCCCATGCCCCCTCCCCCCTGTCACCCCCGTAACCAAACTTCCTCCGTTCTTCCCATGTCCTCTCCCACATTATGGATCAGCATCCACTTATCAGAGAGAACATTCGGCATTTGGTTTTCTGAGATTGGCTTACTTTACTTAGCATGATATTCTCCAACTTCATCCATTTACCTGAAAATGCAATAATTTTATTCTCTTTTACTACTGAGTAATAATCCATTGTGTATATATACCACAGTTTCTTTATCCAGTGATCTAACGAAGGGCATCTAGGTTGAGTCCACAGTTTAGCTATTGTGAATTGAGCTGCTATAAACATTGAAGTGGCTGCAGCACTGTAGTATGCTGTTTTTAAGTCTTCTGGGTATAGACCTAGGAGTGGGATGGCTGAGTCAAATGGTGGTTCCATTCCATACTGCTTTCCAGATTGTTTGTACCAATTTGCAGTCCCACGAGCAATGTAAGAGTGCCTTTTTACCCCACAACCTCACCAACACTTGTTGTTTATATTCTTGATAATTGCCATTCTGACTGGCGTGAGATGAAATCTTAGAGTAGTTTTGATTTGCATTTCTCTGATTGCTAGAGATGTTGAACATTTTTTCCTATGTCTGTTGATCAATTGTATACCTTCTTCTGTGAAGTTTCTGTTCAGCTCCTTGGCCCATTTATTGATTGGGTTGTTTGGGGGTTTTTTTGGTGTTAAATTTTTTGAGTTCTTTATATATCCTGGAGATTAGTGATCTATCTGAGGTGCTTGTGGCAAAAATTTGCTTCCAGAATGTAGGCTGTCTGTTCACTTCATTGATTGTTTCTTTTGCTGAGAAGAAGCTTTTTAGCTTTAATCCATCCCATTTATTGATTCTTGATTTTACTTCTTGTGCTATAGGAGTCTTGTTAAGGAAGTATGGTCCTAATCCGACATGATGAAGATTTGGGCCTATTTTTTTCTATTAGGCATTGGTTCTCTGGTCTAATTCTCAGGTCCTTGATCCACTTTGAGTTGAATTTTGTGCATGATGAGAGATAGGGTTTTATTTTCATTTTTCTGCAAATGGATATCCAGTTTTTCCAGCTCCATTTGTTGAACAGGCTACATTTTCTCTAGTGTACATGTTTGGCTCCTTTGTCTAGTATAACTGTATTTAAGTGGGTTTGTCTCTGTGTCTTCTATTTTATACCATTGGTCTACATGTCTATTTTGGTTCCAGTACCATGCTGTTTTTGTTACTATAGCTTTGTAGTATAATTTAAGGTCTGATATTGTGATGCCTCTTGCTTCAGTCTTCTTGCTAAGGATTGCTTTGTCTATTCTGGGTCTCTTATTCTTCCAAATGAATCTCATGATTGTCTTTTCTATTTCTATAAGGAATGACATGAGGATTTTAATTGGAATTGCATTGAATCTATATAGCACTTTGGGTAGTATGGCCATTTTGACAATAGTGAATCTACCTACCAGGAGCATGGGAGATTTTTCCATCTTCTAAGGTCTTCTTCAATTTCTTTCTTTAGTGTCTTGTAGTTTGTATTGTGGAGGTCTTTCACCTCTTTGTTAAATTGGTTCCCAGTATTTTTTTTTTTTTTGAGGCTATTGTGAATGAGAGTTTTCCTAATTTCTCTTTCAGAGTGTTTATCACTGATGTATAGAAATGCAATTGATTTATGGGTGTTGATTTTATATCCTTTTACTTTACTGAATTCATTTATTAATTCTAGAAGCTTTCTGGTAGAATTTTTTGGATTGTCTAAGTATAGAATCATTTCATCTGCAAATAATGATAGTTTGAGTTCTTCTTTTCCTATTTATATCCCTTTAATTTTTTTCATGTGTCTAATTGCTCAGGCTAGTGTTTTAAGTACTGTGTTGAATAGTACATCAAAGAGGGTGAAAAGGGCATCTCTCTCTTTTTCCCATTTTTAGAGGGAATGCTTCCAATTTTTGTCCATTTTGGATGATGTTGGCCTTGGGTTTATCATAGATAGCTATTACAAAGTTGAGATATGTTCCTACTATTAATAGTTTTTCTAGTGTTTTGAACATAAAAGGGTGCTGTATTTTGTCAAATGTTTTCTCTGCATCAATTGATAAAATTATATGACTCTTATCTTTAAGTCTATTGATGTGATGGATTATGTTAATTGATTTCCATATGTTGAACCAAACTTGCATCCCTCAAATGAACCCTGCTTGATTATGGGGCACTACTTTTTTGATATGTTTTTGTATGCGATTTGCCAAAATTTTGAGAATTTTTGCATGTATGTTCATTGAGGATATTGGTCTGAAATTTTCTTTCTTTGATGTGTCTCTGTCTGGTTTTGGAATCAGGATGACACTCGCCTCATAGAAGGAGTTTGAGGGGGTTCCTGCCTTTTCTATTTCATAAGTATAAAACTTGAATGCGTTTTTTTCTTTTAAGTTTTTTTTTTTTTTTTTTTATCTTTCCCCCTGTTGTTGTGGAGATTCAATCCCACAGTGCTCTACCACTGAGATACAATTCTAGCTCTAATTATTTGTTTCTATGTTTATTTATTTACTCTTCTAGTATGGGGGATTGAACTGTGGGGTGTTTTACCACTTGGATACATTACCAGTCTTTTTCAATTTTTAATTTTGTCCTAAGTCTCCCTAAATTGAGGAGGCTGACCTGAAACTCAGATTTCTCTTGCCCCATCTTTCAAGGATCTGAGTTTGCAGGAGTGTGCCACAATGCCAAACAACTTCGACTCATTTTAAGCTGGTATTTCTATGTTATGTGAAGAGAAGGAGTGTTTCATTTAATTTTGTATATATGAATATTCCATTTTTCAACACTTGTTGAAGATACTGTTCTTTCTTTATGGTTTATTTTCTTGTTGAAAACCAGTTGACCATACCTGTGTGGGAATGTATTGGTGTTCTCAATTGTGCTTCCTTTCTTAGTATGTCTTCCTTATGCCCCTTATGTTTTTATTCTCTACATTACAACTTCATATTAACTGATATGTAAGTCCCAAAATTATTCATATCAATGATATTAGTATGGGTACCATGTGGTGTTTTATGTATATATGCATTGTGTAGTGTTTTACCATGTAGAATGTGTTTTCCTCAAATACCTGTCATTTCCTTATTATAAGTCATTCAAAATTCTTCTAGTTTTAGAAATATGCAATAATTATTGCTATCTATAATCAACCTCCTGTGCAACAGCAGACAAGTAATTTTTATTCCTATCTAAATATGATTTAGTACTCTTCAATCGATGTTTCTTTTGCTTCCTCCCTCCCACTATTGTTGCTGGTCCCTGACATCCACCATTCTACTATCATCAAAGTTAATGAGCACAACTATTTTATATACCAATTATAAGTGAGAAAATGAGATAATTGATATCATGTGCTTGATGTGTTTTTTTAAAAAAAGACATAATGAAATTGTCAACAGTGACAGGATTTCATTCCTTTTTATAATTAAATAGTGTTCCATTATGTGTGAATACATCATTTTCTCTATATGTCCCTCAGTTGGTGGAATGGTTTGCTTCCAGTTGACAGCTTTTGTGAGCCACTGCTCACTGCTACAGTGAACATAGGAGGTCGGAAGTCTCTTCTGCACACTGACTTCATTTCTTTGGATATGGAACCAGTGGTGGTTTGGCTGGATCATATGGTAGAGCTATCTTTAATTTTTTAAAACCCTCAATACAATTCTTCATAATGATTGCACTAATTTAAATTCCCACCAATAATATGAAAAATTTATTTTTTCCATATGCTTATGTGTACTAGTTATATTTTGATGATAATCATACTTACTGTGGTGAGGTGATATCTCATTGTGGCTTCATTTTGAAACTCTCTGATTATTATCATATTTAAGCATTTTTACATACCCCTTCTTCATTTGTATATCTTCTTTTGAGAGTCTCTATTCAGGTCGATTGCCCATTTTAAAATGGGTTATTTGCTGTTTAGAGATTTTAAAGATCCTTATATATTCTGGAAATTAGTCCCTTATTGGATAAAAATATTTTCTCTCATTTTATGCATTGGATCTTCACTCTGATGATTGTTACCTTTATGGAACAGAAACATTTTAGTTCTCATAATTCTGTTTTTCTATTGATGCTTTTGTTTTGTGTTGTTTGATGTCTTTCCCTAAAATTCTTGTCAATTTGCATGCTGTGAAGCATTTCTCCTATGCTTCTTTCTGGTGATTTCATGGTTTCAGGTCTTCTATTTAAGTCTCTTATCTATTTTGAGTTGATTTTTGTTGCTAATGAGAGTTGAGTTTCATTTTTCTTCATGTTGATATCCAAACATTCCTCACTATTACTCATTCTTTTATTTCCTCCAATTACATATTCTTGAATGTCAATCTCTTATTGTTGATGCTTTATATTGCACTGAAAGTGCAATATAAAGTGCAATCACTTTCAGTTTTTCTTAGTTTGGTTTTCAGATGAAGGATTTTTGCTAAAATTTTTATTTGCTTCAATTTCTCTGCTAAAAATCTGTGTTAAAATATAGTCATTGAAGATCTTTCCATCTTCTAAGGTCTTCTTCAATTTTTTTCTTTAGTTTTCTATAGTATTCAGTGTAGTGATATTTTATACTATTGTTAGATTAATTCTCAAGTAAGTATGTATATATGTTTGTATGTATGTATGTAGGTATTTATTTATTTAAGACTATTGTGAATGGGGATAGTGTTCCTAATTGCTCTTGCAGTGGATTCCTCTCTTATGTATAAAAATGCATTTGATTTATGGGAATTGATTTTATATTCTACTACTTTGCTGAATTCATTTATTAGTTCTAGACGTTTTCTGGTGGAATTCTTTGGATCTTATAAATAAAGGTTTGTGTCATTGACAAATAGTAATAGTTTGAGTTCTTCTTTATCTATTTGTATTCCTTAAATTTCTTTCATCTATCTGATTGTTCTGGCTAGAGTTTCAAGGACTATGTTAAATAGAAGTGGTGAAAGAGGGAATCACTATCTTGTTCCAGTTTTTACAGGGAATGCTTTCAAATTTTCTCCATTTAGAAGGCTGTTGGCCTTGGGCTTAGCATAAAGAGCCTTTTGCAATGTTGAGGTATGTTTCTATTATCCCTAGTTTTCTAGTGTTTTGAACATGAAGAGACGCTGTATTTTGTCAGATGATTTCTCTGGATTTATTGAGATAATCATGATTCTTTTCTTTAAGTCTATTGATATGATGTATTATGTTTATTGATATCTGTATATTGAACCAACTTTGCATCCCTGGGATGAACTCAACTTGATCATGATGCACTATCTTTTTAATATGTTTTTGTGTGCAATTTGACAGAATTTTATAGAGAATTTTTACACTAATGATCATCAGGGATATTGCTCTGAACTTTTCTTTCCTTTATGTGTCTTTGGCTGGTTTTGGTATCAGGATGATAGTAGCCTCATAGAATGAGTTTGGAAGGGTTCCCTCCTTTGCTATATCATAGAATAATTTGAGGAGTATTTGTATTAGTTCTTTGAAGGTCTTATAGAGTTCAGCAAAGAATTTGTCTGGTCCTAGGCTTTGCTTTGTTGGTAGGCTTTTGATGGCATCTTCTACTTCATTGCTTGAATTTGATCTGTTTAAATTGTGTATGCAAGAAGACCTCAGAAGATGGAAAGATCTCCCATATTCTTGGATAGGCAGAATTAATATTGTCAAAATGGCCATACTACCAAAACTGTGATACAGATTTAATCCAATTTCTATTAAAACCCCAGTGATATTCTTCATAGAGCTGGAAACAACAATCATGAAATTCATTTGTAAAAACACAAAACCCAGTATAGCTAAAGCAATACTTAGCAAAAAGAGTGAAACAGGAAGCAGCACAGTACCAGATCTTAAACTATACTACAGAGCAATAGTAAAAAAAAATAATAATGGCATGGTATTGGCACCAAAATAGACATGTTGACCAATGGTACAAAGTAGAAGATACAAAGACAAACCCACATAAATACAGTTATCTCATACCACAAAGGCACCAAAAACACACATTGGAAAAAAAGATAACCTATTTAACAAATGGTGCTGGGAAAACTAGAAATCCATATGCAGCAAAATAAAATTAAAACTCTCTCACCCTGCACAAAAAATTAACTCAAAGTGGATCAAAGAATTAGGCACTAGAACAGAGACTTTACACCCAATGGAAGAAAATGCAGGCCCAAATCTTCATCATGTCAGGTTAGGACATGACTTCCTTAATAAGACCTCCAACGTGCATGAATTAAAATTAAGAATCAATAAATGGGATGGACTCAAACTAAAAAGTTTCAACAAAGGAAATAATCATTAATGTGAAGAGAGAGCCTAAAGAATGGGGAAAAAATCTTTACAACACGCATCTCAGATAGAGCATTAATCTCCAGGACATATGAAGAACTCAAAAAACTTAACACCAAAACAAAACAAAATAACCCAATAAATAAATGGGCTAAGGAACTGAACAGACACTTTACAGAAGAAGAAATACAATCTATCAACAAACATATGGAAATGTTCATCATCTTTAGCAATTAGAGAAATGCAAGTTAAAACTACTCTAAGATTTCATCTCACTCCAATCAGAGTGGCAGTTATCAAAAATACAAGCAACAATAAATGTTGGCGAGGATATGGGAGGAAAGGCACACTCATACATTGCAGGTAGGACTGCAAATTGGTCCAATCACTTTGGAAAGCAATATAGAAATTCCTCAGAAAACTGGAAATGGAACTATCATTTGATCCAGTTATCCCACTCCTCAGTTTATATCCAAAGACTTAAAATCAGTGTACTACAGTGATGCTACCACATTTATGTTTATAGCAGCTCAATTAACAATAGCTAAACTATGGAAACAATTTAGATGCTCTACAGTAGATGAATGGATAAAGAAAATATGGTACATATACACAATGGAATATTACTCAGCCTTAAAGAAAGATGAAATTATGGCATTTGCAGGTAAATGGTTGTTACTAGAGAACATCATGCCAAAATAATTTCCAAAAAAACCAAAGGCTGAATGTTTTCTCTAATAAGTGGATGTTGATCCATAGTGGGGGAGGGTAAGAACGAATGAAAGAACTTTGGATTGTGCAGAGGGAAGTGAGAGGAGAGGAGGGGTGGGGCTGTGGGGATGAGACAAATATAGAATAAGACAGACATCATTACTCTATATACATGTATGATTACACTACTGGTGTGACTCTGCACCCGTACAGCCAGAGGAATGAGAAGTTGTGCTCCATTTGTGTACAATTTGTCAAAATGAATTCTACTCTCATGTATAACTGATTATAACAAATTAAAAAAAATAGAAAAGAAATCAATAAATTGAAGAAAGGGATCGAGGGAGGGTGGGGAAGAAAAGAGGAGGTACTCAGGAGTGTAATTGATCAAACTATATGGTTTTATTGTGTGCACGTGTGAATATATTATAACAAAACTTGCTGTTAGGTATCATTAAAATATGTCAATAAAAATAAAATAAAATGGAATGGAAAAAAAAAGAAAAATCCCAAATGACCATCAAGTGAAGAGTGGATGAATATGTGTAGTATATTTACATAAAAAATAATCTTTGATCTGTGTTACCTTGAAGATCATTGTGTTAACTTTAGTGGCTGTTTGTAGGATTTCTGTCATAGGGATAACTATTAATTTTCTGACACTTTATTTTGACCATTAAGTGAAGATATTATTTCTTGAATACTCTTGGTCCTATTAACACATGATAATATCAGAGCACATTAAGTAACATAGTTTTGTAATCTAGATTTGTTTGTTCTTATCTTTCTAGAAATTCTAAGCAGTGTGTCAATTGTCATTGATGCTATGTTTTCTTCCAGTGCCTCACAACTAGGTAGCAACTCATTCCAGGTTTCCACAAATCAACTATTGCTGTTTTGTAATTGTTTCTGCACTAGAAATTGATTAAAGCTTAGCTATGATCCAACCCACTGTTGGAGTGTCATTCAAAAATAACTAAGGGAGCTGCTATTAAGGTAACCCATCCACCCAAATCTCTCCTTGTTACTGGGGTTAGTCCATATCCCTCACTCATCATCACTGCATCATGGTTGAATATTGCAAAATTTTACTACCTGACTCTAGGCTGAAAGAACAAGCCAAACTCAAGGTCCATGCCTGTGCCCAGCAACAACACAAAGCTGTATTGCACACTTAGCCCAGAACCCACCAAAATCATCACAACACTGAGGGAAAAGCAAGTCCTACAATGCTCTGCACTGCCTATTGATGAAGTGTCCTCATGGCTTGAGTTTAAGGTAACCAGCTACATTAGAGCTATCGTAAATTCAACAAAATTTGGGGATGTTTCCCTCATCAGCAATAGGTTTGTCTCAGAGTGTTCATCCTCAGATAGGTCTGAGTTTGAAAGCTGTTAAGTCCTGATCAGCATTCAGTTTCACCAGCCTAGTAAGAAGTTCCAAGGATAAATCCTTTGTTAAGTGTACTGTCCTACCTTCAGCGAATGGAGTCTTGCTCCAAGTTCTGCTGCCCAAGTTTGGGGTAGTGTTGGTGAAGTCAGTTCCTTGACCACCAGGACTGATGTTATGTTGGGTCTTGCCTGAGTCCCACAGCTACAAAGACTTGCGTGATCTCAGGAGTACACCAAGGCCCAGGACTCAGTTGGCATCGAAGTGGGATAAAACACTTATGCCTCCCACTGAGGCACTGGTCTGTGCATGGTACTGGACAGATCTATGGGCTCCATGTATGAACACTATTCTTGAGATAGCTGTTTTACCTGAATTTACTGGCACTCTTTCTTTTTCTCCTTCTTCAGTTGTTATGGTCTGGGTTTAATTGATACAGGTTATAGGTAATAGATTATGAAATAATATGTAGGATATTAGGATTGTGTCATAGGTGTTATAGAATGAATAATGTTAAGCTGCCCTAGTTATAAGCTAAAAGTAGTAAACATAAGTAATAGTGGGACAGCATAGTCATATAACTGTAAGACATATAAATAAGATATAGAACAATGTAAGGTGATAAGTATAAGCCAATAGGTTAATATATTTATAAATAAATATAGGTTAATAAGACAATAGGTAAACACAAGACATAGCCATAGACAAGTATAAGTAAGTATAGCCACAGGACTCCATTTTTATGACCCCATGTGAACTAGTTATATAAGCTGTTTGTAAGATATTAAAAAATTGTTTTTCTATACTTTACATGCCCACAAATGTGCTCGAACCCAGGATGTGGTTGTCTTGTCTTTGCTCTGCTAACTGCTTTCTTCAGCCTTTTTATCCTGCTTGCCTGCAACCTACTGACTTCATAGGATGTGATTTGTTCCCCCTTTATATATTCCAGTCTATTTGAAAACTGTCACTGTTCTCATTAAGGGTCAGTGGGACCTTGTGAGGAAGTCTCTGGACAGATAATAAAGACTCTCTAATTTGGTTCATATGTGGACTTAGAGTGTTTTCTGTGTGGTCACCCCTAACACAATTTTCTGTATATTATAGCAAAATCAGACTTGGTGGTCACTCCCTTGGCTTCCTTAGCTGCTGTGTAGGTAACTTGGTGCTTGAACAGCTACTACAATTGATGTAACTTTGTAAAGAGGATGACTGGAAGATCTTTCTTATCTGCCTGTTTTGCTACCTCCTCAACATTTAAAATATAATTAACTGATTGATATTCTTAAATTCCTTTGTAAATTATTAACAATATAGCCACATATTTTCTTGTATCAAATCATACAGTTTATAATGAATATTATATAAGAAAAATATTGACTTTACTTATTCAAATTAGTTAATTTTTATTTATTTGAAACTTAAAAATGTTCATGCTAAGGGAAATAAGCCAAACACAGAAAGTCCAGAGTCTAATGTTTTCTCTTATATGCAAAAGCTAGAGAGAAATAAGAAATTAAAAGGAGGAGGGGAATCTCATGAAAACAGAAGGGAGAACAGTGAATTAGAAGAAGGGAAATAAGAGAGAGGGAGGGGAGTGAGGAAGTGGAGGAACTGCAGAATAAAAGTGACCAAGTTCTGTTACATATATGCATTAATATATCAAAATCAATTCCACTTTTATGTTTATCTGTGGAGCACCAATTAAAAACAATAAATAAATATAAGGAAGTTCAGTAGCCTAGAGGAAGGGAATTGAGAGAGAGGAATAAATGAACAAACTACAGAATGAAATTCACCAAATGATGCTGTATGCATGTGTAAATATATTGCAATGAGTCCCACTTTTATGTACAATTGTGATCTTCCAATTTAAACATAAATAAATGGAAGGAAGACCAGCAGAGTAGAAAAAGGAGACTAGAGGACAGGAAGAGAAGGAGAGAGGCAGAATAACAAGAGCTTGAAATGAAGCTAATTGTTATATGCATTTATAAATAAGTGAAAACGAACCCCACACTGTTATGTATAAATATAACTCACTAATAAAAATGTAAAAAGTATATTTTTATAATTGAATCTTTGTGCACTCTTTCTCCTTTCTTTTTAATCCTTGTCCTGATACTAACAACTTACATCTTTTACCAGAGCTTAGTCCTATTTACAGTTTTTCATTCACAAGGATGTAGCCATTGGTAACATACATGTATGTTGTCATTTAAATACGCAGTGTGATTTTGCAGATATATTAAATTAATATTTAAAATGGTGAAAGCCTTATTCTGCAATTATTTTTAACTGAGGTATGTTTTGGACAAATACATGTTAAATCCTCCATTAACAAAATTTGTTTTTTTGATTTTGCAGGATACATAAACTTATTAGACTTTAATAAGTTGTTTCCCCAAAAGACTATGACTTCCTAGACTCACTGATAGAGTGAGAATATTTCCTTAACTCCGTCTCATTGCCATTATTTGGTAGTCATGTAGTTTTAAACTTTTGTCAATAATGAGCTTGTAATTGCATTTTATATTGATTTTCATTTATCTTTTTTCATATTATTAAAGTATTATAATTTTCTGTATATATAATTTTTTATAGATTTTAGACCTGCCACCTAATTAAATGTGTGTGCACACAATTGCATATATTTTCTGTAGTCTGCAGCTTGTTTTTTTTTAATTTGTAATTATTTTCATTGTGTGAGCATTAGAAACATTAATAACCAAATATATCAACCTTTGTGAATTTCAGGATTTTTTTTTTTTTTTTTGCACCAGGGATTAAACTCAGGGCCATTCGACCACTGAGCCACATCCCCAGCCCCATTTTGTATTTTATTTAAAATAAGGTCTCAATGAATTGCTTAGTGTCTCGCTTTTGTGGAGGCTGGCTTTGAACTTGTGATCCTCCCTCCTCAGCCTCCTGAGCTTCTGGGATTACAGGTACAGGCATGTGCCACTGCCCCAAGCAAGGATCATTTCCATGCTGAGTCTCTCTCTCTCTCTCTCTCTCACACACACACACACACACACACGTGCACCCACACACACACACATAAACACAAGCATACACAAATGCACAGGAACAGTCATTGTTTGCAAACCTAAGAAATGCACAGATAATGTGTAACTATTACCCTGATTTAACTTTAATATTTGAATAAGAAAGCATGTGAATAGCAGTGAAGAGAGTCTGTGAAATAAAAACAGAAATTATGGTAGGATATGTGATGGGGAAACATGCTCTTCTTATATAAATTTGAGGTATTATATAACCTTTTAAAAAATCTAAACTTAGGGAAATATCATTTGATGGAATTCTGTTTACTGAAGAGATTTTTCTGTGGAATTAAAGAATAAAGGCTGTGCTTGAGGACAAAAGTCTAGCAATATAATGAAAATTATAAATAAAAATGGAGAAGAGTTGAAGTAAATGGAAATACTACTAGTGTTAAGATATTTCATTTTAAACGTTAATTTGGTCAACATTATTATCATTAATGAATATTGGAACCTAATATATCTATTGAGATGTCATTACATATTTTATTGTTTTAGTTGCTGGATATGGTGAATGACATTGTGGTTTTGAATTTTGAGACAATTAAAATCCTACATTGTAGGAGTTTTATGTGATATTTTATATATTATATGTAATATGATATAAAACTGATCAGGTATAGTGCTATATTTAGCAGTTAACATTCAATTTAGAGTTTTACACGTGATTTTTTTACTATCAGGAGTACTCACAAAAATATTAGAAAATAAAGCTTCTCTTTACATTTCTGGAAGAATTTCCAGAGAATGTTTACCCTTTTTTCTCTAAGTATGTATTAGAATTATCTTGGTAAGCAGTGATTTGGAGCGGAAAAGATGAGTTATTTTAATACAGCTTTCGTGTGTGAGGTCCTCCTCACATGAATTTTTTCTCATGGTATGTAAGTGAAAAAATCACAATACTTAAATGACTGGCAACCACAGAAAGCTTCCTGTAGACGTTCTGAGCATCACCAAGATTTCTTTGAATTTTTTCTTTTTCTAAATTCCTTTTTGAATTTTCTCCATAAAATATGAATCTATATTGACACAAATCATTTTACCAAATAATAAAATCATAAGCCAGATTTTATTTTCAAACTTTTAAATTCCATGAAATAACTTTTAATTTCATGTAATGATGAAAAAGAGACCAACACTGAAAATGAAAACATGTGATCAGATATTAAATATTAGCTCATTATTTTTCTGTTTTTTGTTTATCATCTGAGAACTATAAAAGCCCCATGAAGAATTATTTTAGAAAGGTTATATTGAGTAATGTTTATTGACATTTTTAAATTTAGATATTAGAAGTGCTTAACTTTATCTATTATAAAAGTTGAAATTTTTCCATGCAATTAATTTTGTGTAACATAAAATAACTAATAAAATAATAATATTAATTTTAAAGTTTTTATAATCCTATGTCCATTAACAAACCATATTAGTATTTTATCTTAATTCTGTCCAATTTACAATTTATAGCCAATCCCAACACTTTACATATGCATATATGAGTAAATAAATAGCTAACAACTAGATATATTATGTTGTCACAAGAAACAAAAAATAAAATACGTAAACACTGTAGTAATGTTTATTTCCACATGACACTATTTGTATGCTTTTACTTTTCAATTTAATTATTTTATACATGTTTAGATATGTAGATTTTTTTTACTCAAGGGTTTAAAGAGGAAACACATCAATCTTCATGATGCAAATAAAATTACATGAATGTTAAGTTTAAAAAATAATAAAACCATGAAGGAGTTTAGGGAGGATTATACATGAAATGTGACAAAGCGACAAGAAAAGTATTTGTGTCCACACAAGCTACACTACACTCTCCCTACAAATACAGTACAATTCAAGTCATAAGGTTTTCTCTATTTGATTCTTCCAAGTCATATTATGAAATCAATGCAAAGAATGGATACTAATAAAAAGACAAGACACTATCTTTGAGACCAAATATTAAGGAAAATCTATCACTGAAAGACAAGCAAAAGACCTGCTTCATCACACAGCATGAAACTTGGCAAGAATAAAATAAAATATAGGCTGAGTTTTAAACAAGAATTATTGTGTTCATTTGGAGAGGTGAGGAAAAATAACCATTTGTTAGACAAATATAAGGAGTGAAAACTTAAAAGAGAAAGGAAAATCCTCAAATTTTCTATAGTAAATCTTACTATTGTCTCTTATTTGATGTATTCGCCAGTGTCTATAAAGGACTAAATTAGATGAAATTACATTAACAGCACTGAACTTATGTTTTTCTGAATAGCAAAATAGGTTAAGTAACCAGGCTCTTTTGAGCTCATGTACAAAAGGGCACTGATGAGGAAAAACCAGGAACTCAGGAGCCCCAGGTGGAAGAGGGCATCTGAGCACAGGCATCTGATTCATTCATTTAAATCACTGTGCTACACTGAGCTCCTGATGACACATGCAGTTGGATTTTAACACAGTCCATAGATATATATGGAACCTAAAACAGAAAGATTATGCTTACAGAAAAGGAGAAACGCAAACATGGACAATCATTGGAAGTTTATTGTAATAGTTGTGATTAAAAAAAATCGGGTCATTTTCCATATTTACTATTCCTTCTCATTCCAACACAATATCAAACTCTGACACTTCCTTCTGGAACCTATAAGCCTTAAATCCAATCTATTTTATTATACAATTTGTTCAATTTTTTTTTTCAGTTCATTTTTCCCTATTCATTAAAGCAGACTTTACTGTTTTGCTCCCTAATGAATTTTAAGCATTTAGAAGTTTTACTGTTACTATGATAAAGGTAATTCTTTAAATATATGTTGAGCTCATTCGTATTTGCTCAACATACTGGTGGAAAACAGACCAGCTTCACAGCCAAACCACATTTATAGAACTCAAATTCTGTGTAACCTTTAAGAAAAGATATTACATATCTTTTTCCGGGTGCTTTGTAGAGCACACTTTACATCTTTGTTCCTCAAGCTATAGATCAAGGGATTCAACATAGGGATAATCAGAGTATAAAATATGGAAGCCACTTTGTCAGTGTCCAAGGAATGACTGGACTTGGGTTGAACATACATAAATATCAAAGTCCCATAGAACACTATGACCACCGTCAGGTGGGATCCACAGGTAGAGAAAGCCTTGCGCCTGCCCTCAGCAGACTTCATCCTGAGAATGGCTGTGAGGATAAGCATGTAAGACATTAACACGATCAGAAGGGAGGAAATTAAATCAAAAGCTGCAAAAATCATAATTGTCAATTCAACATCATGAGTATCTGAACATATCAAAGATATCAAAGGCATACAGTCACAGTAGAAATGATTAATGATATTGTAGCCACAGAAGGATAAAGTAAAAATTTTTATGGTGACTGTAAGTGACATAAATGTACAATAGATATATGTGATTGTCACCAGGGCCTGACAAACCCTTTGTGACATGATGACAGTGTAGAGAAGAGGGTTACAGATGGCGACATAGCGATCATAGGCCATTGCAGACAGAATAAAAAGTTCACTTCCAATGAAGAAGAGAAAGAAAGCTAGCTGTGCAGCACAAACATTATAGGAAATTGTATTTTTATCTACCACAAAATTTACTAACATTTTGGGGCCCACAGCTGTAGAATATCCAAAATCAGTGAAAGCAAGATTTCTAAGAAAGAAGTACATTGGTGTTTGAAGCCTGGAGTCCACTTTGGTGAGGATGATCATACCCAAGTTGCCCAGGACTGAGATCACGTAGATGATGAGAAACAGCCCAAATAATGGAGCCTGCAGCTCAGGGTGATCTGTGATGCCCATCAGAATGAACTCATGTACTATTGTGAGATTGTGTTTCTCCATCCAAGTTCATTAAAAAACCTGTTTTGAATACAGAATTAAGCAATCAGTGGATTTCAAATATTATTACTTGAGAAACGTTTACTATGGAAGGCTGGAGTAAAGAGGATATATTCAAACATTCCCAAGTAGTGAATTGGAATTTATGTGCATGTTTACATGTAGAAATACATAGAAATTAATGATCAATAGTTCTACTCTAGGGTAATTTTACTCACAAAAGAATCATATCGATTGTCTAGTTATATTTGGGGTGTCCCAACCTGTAGGTGAACTGCCACTGACATCCGATGATTAGAGTCCAGTTAAGCTGTTAAACATTTAACTCTGACCAATGTCCCTCCAAAAAATATTTACATCAATTACTTTCTTCTAAGGATGAGAAACCCTGATGCATAGAGAGATGTACAGATATATAGACAGATATGTCAAGCAAAATAGAAAAATAATTTATATTTTGTTAAATTTTGGTGTTAGACAAATGTATAATTATTGTTTTGTTAAGTTTTTAAGTTTTCTATTTTCCTATACTTAATTACAGTCACAGTCACATTTAATAATTGCATCCAATAATATCATATAATGCATATTGCAGTTCCAAAATAAAAATTTCTGCAGACAAAATTTTAAGATTGTACACAAATTCCTACATCAAAAGATACTGAGTAGGTTTTTTTGAAAGAAAATGTGGTAGAAGTCAACCTATTAACACTGGTTGATATTAGACAGGTGTATAAATAGACAATGTATAATTGTTTTAGATTAATTATATTTCTTTTATTCAAAACAACCATTATAAAAATAATTTAATATATATTCTATTACAATGGAAATTAACATATTATTCTTCCCCTGTGCTATTTTCATTATAAATGAAATATACTTACTTGTATATAACAAATTAGATTCACTTTATTGTGCCATAACATGGGAGGATATGAGGAAAAGAAGAACAAATTTGGGGAGAGGTTATTCCGTTGATGCTGTGCAATGAAGACTTATATAATCTCCTTTGGATAAGATGATGCTATAAGTTAAAGAAAAAAATTTTTCAAATATTTTATAGTAAATTTAAAATATTCTATATTGCACATTTTGTGGTATATCACACCATTTAGACAAAATAAACTATAATAAAGATGAGTTAAACATAGATACTTGGGTATGTTTTATATTACTCTGTACATTAAAACAGCAAGAATTTCTTCCAAGTATAATGTAGCACATTTTGCAGATGCATGTGTGCATAACAAAATATAATATATCTGAATATCCCTAATAAGCCCCAAATTAGAAGGTATTGCATGTAGCAGGTGTGTAGCAGGTGTATGGCAGGTACATCCTTAGTTTAATGCAAAAACTGTGAAGGGACTTTTTTCTTTCAAAAAAGAAAAAGCAAAGAGAAATGACTAACTTTGCAGTGAAAAGTTTAGTGATAGGCACTTGTACATGAGATATAAGCTAACCATTTTCCAATGGTCAAATAAAACTGTCTACATGTAATTTGCACTTAGCTCAAATAAAATATTTCTTATATAGTGTGGCTGCTTATATCCTACCCTTGATTAATATAATAAACTGCATCAGTTTATATTAGAGAAATATCTTCAATAAAAGAATAGGAAACAGATTGAACCATGCAATTTGTTTTTTGTTTTTGCTTTTGTTTGTTTGTTTGTTTTGGTTTGGTTAACAATCATGAAATACTACAATATAATATGCATATGATCGGTATTAATTAATATTCCTGTAAGATAAAGAAAATTATGGTAATTAGCTTGGTTGGATCATTCCATTAGTAATATATTAAAAGGGCATAAGGCTATTTTATATTCATACATGTGTGTAGCTATAATTGTCAATAAAAAGCGAAAAAAGAAGACTGCTTTGTGTTCACCAGTTCTGAGTTTCTATGGACAGAACCAAAGTGCTTTTTTATAGTTTACTCAACTTTACTGAGTAAACTTTTAAGCTTATACTCTAAGAAAAATTTAGTAAGTTCTCACTGCAAAATATGGAAAAATTTGCTATTTATATAAAACCAAGTCTCCTGATATTACGAATATGCTTTTTATATCTCAGTGTGAAGCAGTAATTCCTATCTCTTAGTAAGAGATAAGAGATTCATTCATTGGAATGAATCACATTAATGTATTTAAGTACATAATGGTAACTGTTAATTTTTCTTAGAGATGGTCACAAAGATAGCATAGAGCTACTAAATACCTA
Source organism: Geosciurus inauris (assembly GCA_004024805.1). Lineage (NCBI taxonomy): Eukaryota > Metazoa > Chordata > Mammalia > Rodentia > Sciuridae > Geosciurus > Geosciurus inauris. The sequence continues at coordinate 27,008 of PVHX01005542.1, read as the reverse complement.
AATATTTGGGAGGAAATAAAAATGAGAGTTTTAATCTCTCTCTGTTGTTCCAATTTATGCCATTATAGTCTTTTAATTTATATTCTACCTTCTGTCACTTTTGCTTTTCATATTAAATTCAATGTATGCACAATTACTTTATAAGCATGCACCTTGTGTTTCTACAATGCTTATGAGCTTTAAACCTCTCAGATGAAAATATTATAAAGTTAAGATGAAGGAAAACAGAAATTGTGTTGCTGTTGAGATATTATGGAGCTGTAGAAAGCACATAAACTGAATAAAAAATGATCACTTACAAAAGATGGCAAGGGCACAGCAAAATGTATCTACTTCAATAGGTATTACTATCATGTGAAACTTTCCATCTTTGTTACTTGCATTGAAGACTCCCTCTTGATTATCTCATGTGTTTTCTAACATTGCATCACTGAAGACAATTTATGGAATTTTTTTCACTATTTGAGGTTCTCTCTCAGGAGATGCCATGCAACTAGTAGAGTATCCCTAAAGCATTTGAGAACTTAATGAAAGGCCCGGAGTTTGCCCATTAATTTTCAGGGGCAACTTGTATTCAATATTTATTTATTTATGATAGGTTGCAGCAAACTAACTTCTGAGTTTTGTGCAGAAGATTTAAAATTAGGATCTCAAAGAAATGCCTGTGCCCTCTTGTTCTTTACAGCATAATTTGAAATAGAAAAAATGTGAAAACAATCTAACACCTATTCATGGATTAATGGATTTGTAAAATGTGGTATAAACACAATGTCGAATATTAATTAGCCTTAAGAATGATATCCTGTGCTATGCACAGAGATGAACCTGGTGAACATTATGCTGCATTAAAAAGTCAACACACAGAAAGACAAGTACCTATGCTCTCCCTCACATGAAGTATGGAAAATAATTAAACTTATGGAATCAGGAATTGGAATGGTGATTACCAAGGGCTGAGAGTTTGGAGGAATGAGGAGAAGCTCATAATAGACGTGAAATTTTAATTATACTAAATAAAAAATAAACAAGAGATCTGCTTTAAACACAGTACTATTCTCTGCTTTAAAATCATTAAGAGTCTAGATCTTATGTTAAGCACAAAAAATAAAATAAAAAGAAAATGTAGTTTCAATACATGCCATACCAGGTATGAATCCAAAAATATACTAAAGTTATAATGAGTAAATAAATATGAATGTTAGAGATCAAATATTATAGGATCAACTTCTAAAACTAGTGTAGCCGGGCGCGGTGGCTCAAGCCTATAATCCCAGCACTTAGGGAGGCTGAGACAGGAGAATCACAAGTTCAAAGCCAGCCTCAGCAATGGCGAGGCACTAAGCAACTCAGTGAGACCCTGTTTCTACATAAAAAACACAAAATAGGACTGGGGATGTGGCTCAGTGGTTGAGTGCCTCTGAGTTCAATCTCCAGCACCAAAAAAATAAAATAAAATAAAATAAAACTAGTGTAAATCTACTTCTATGAATTCAATTTCAATAGCACTTATAAAATTAAATGTCTTGGGTTTTTGTTTTTTGATGAAATACTAAGTTTACAAAAGATGAGAGAAATCGTAGTAGTCCTCTGTTGTGCATGTGCTGCAAGAATGAGCTTTTGCTTTTTTCTTCTTTTAATAATAAAGTCATCAGTCTATTTTATAAATAATTATATAAAGTAGAATTATACAAAATTAAAAAATTATATAAAATAAATTGCTTTTTACTATTGAAGTTATGTACTTACTTATATATGCTCAATATTAATTCCATTTTAGATATATGTTTGTAAATGATTTAACTTTCAGGTAATGTATAATATTTAATCCATCTGAGTTGGTTTTGTATATGGTGCAAGGCTGGGGTCTAATTTCATCCATTTGACATTTGCATTCAGTTTTCCTAGCACCATATATTTAACTGACCATCCTTTCTCCATTCTGAAAATCAGTTGACCATACAAAATAGGATTGCTTCCGGAATCTCTGTTTTGTTTTATCGGTCTACATGTCTGTCCTTAAACCATTTCCATAGTTTGCAGTTACTGAGCTTTGTAACTTGTTTGGAATCAGAAAGTTTGATTTCTGTATCTTTGCTCTTTTTCAAGATCACTTTGGAAATCAATTAACCCTGTGAGATTGTGGTACTTATATTGGGTTCTAGTACTCAGAATGTCTCCTGTATTCCAGTCCCAAAAATATTTAAACAATGTTATTATTTAAGTGAAATTTATCTTAACTTCTACATAAAATAATACAAAATAATGAGGTATGACATGATGTTTCTTTTCTATTTAATAACATTTTTATTGTGATAAAGTATATATAGCATTATTTTGTGATATTAAAAATAGAACACGTATATGTAAGACATTTGCCATTTAACAATTTTAAGTGTACAATTCAGGGACTTAGATTGCATTCACAATTTTGTACAACCATCACCAATACCTATTTCCAGAGGTTTTTTTTGACACTCTAAATAGAAACTCCGTACCCATTAAGTAGTAAATCCCTATGCTCCCACTCCTCAGTCCCTCGTGGCCTGTACTATACTTTCGGTCTCTATCAATTAATATATTCTGGATGCTCCATATAAGTGGAATCAGGCAATCTTTGCCCTTTTGAGTCAGGTTTATTTATTTATTTTTTGTATAACTTCTTCAAGGTTCATCCATTTTTCAGCATGTATCAGAGCATCAGTCCTTTCTGTGGTTGAATGATATTCTACTGTATGAGCAAACTTCTTTTGTTTATCCATGTCTCAGTTGATGGACATTTGGGTTGTTTCCACCTTTTGGTTATTGTAAATGGTGCTTTTATAAACATTCATGTATAAGTATGTATTTGAGTCTCTGTTCCTAAGAATAGAATTGATAGGTGAAGACGTATGACAATTCTATGTCTAATTTTTTGAGGACCTGCCAAATTGTTGGAAATTCTTAGTTTTTAAACAAGGGGACCCACATTTTCTTTTCTTTATTTTTTAATTTTTATCTCTTTATTTAACACAACAGAATGCATTTCAATTCACAGTACACATATGGAGCACAATTTTTCATTTCTCTGGTTGTACATAAGGTAGAGTTGCACAGTTTGTGTCTTCACACATGTACCTAGGGTAATGATCTCATTCCACCATCTCTAGTAACCCCATGGCCTCTCCCAACCCCTCCCTTCCCTTTCTATATATAATGTTTAAATCAATTGGAACAAGTTCATCCTCTTCAACAGATAATTTCTATAAATGGTAAAATGTGCAAAATTCTTTCTTCCAGTTCTTGAAACATACAGTAAACTACTGCTTCTATACCATTCTACTGTGAAATAACACAACAGAAAATCCTAGGCTCAGCTAACTGTAATTTAGGACACATCGATCAACATTTCCTAAGTACCCCCACCCACCCTTCACCCTGTCCTCTGGTAACCACCAGTCTACTCTAAACTTTTATAAGATCAACTTTTTTACATGACACACATGTATGCGAAAATGTGGCACTTGGCTTTATGTGCCTGGTTTATTTCAAATAACCTACGTATATCCAGTTTCATCCATATTGTCAAGATGCCAGGATTTCGTTCCTTTTGAGGTTAAACACCATGCATTGTGTATATGCACATTTTCTTTGCACATCCACCATAGATAGATACTTAGACTGCCTCTCTTTGGTGGCTGTTGTGAATAATGGTGCAGCGAAATAGGGGTGCAGATGTGTTGTTGCCAACATTACTAATTTCATCTCTTTGGATATAAATCTAGCCATGTGATTGCTGGCTCATGTGGTAGAGCTCTCATTAATTTTTTGAGGAACCTCCATAGTTTTCCATAACGCTTGTACAAATTGACATTCCCGCTAACAGAGTGCAACGTTCCCTTCCCCCACATGCTTGCCTACACTTGCTGCCTTTTGTCTTTTTGATAAGATGACAGTCACTCTCACTGTGAAAACGTCACACCTCCTTCTGGTTTGGCCTTCAATTTCCCTGTTGATTGGTGAGGTTTAGCATTATTTTCTTTCATCTGCTTTTCATCTGTGTACCTTCTTTTGAGAAATGTTGATTTAGATCTATTGTCCATTTTATTATTTGGATTATTTGGGTTGTAAGTATTTTTGGAGCTTCTTATATATTCTGGACATTAACCCCTGTTTTTCATATACAGGGCAAATATTTAATTCCATTTCTTGTGTCAGGTCTTGGATGATTTTTTCCCCTGAGAGCAGGAGTTTTTAGTTCAGTGTAATCACATTTGACTATTTATGCTTTCAATTTGCACTTTTTTGGGGGATGGGTACCAGGGATAGAAGTCAGGGGCACTCGAACACTGAGCCATATCCACAGCCCTATTTTGTATTTTGTTTAGAGACAGGATCTCATCGAGTTGCTTAGTGCCTCACTTTTGCTGAGGCTGGCTTTGAACTCATGATCCTCCTGCCTCAACCTCCTGATCCTCTGGGATTACAGATGTGAACCACCATGCCCCAAGATTCAATTTGCACTTTTGAGGTCTCCAAAACTTTCTTGCACATTTCAATATTCTGAAGAATTTTCTGTTTTCTTCTGGAAGTATCATGGTTTTGGGTCTTTGATTTATATCTTTAATCCATTTGAGTTGATTTTTGTAGCTGTTGAAAGATGGGGCTAGTTTCATTTTTCTGTGTTTGCTTGTACAGTATTCTGAGCATTTTTCATTGAAAAGATTTCTCTTCCTCAGTGAATGTTTGTTATGGTTTGGATATGTGGAGTCCCCGAAAAATTCATGTGTGAAACAATGCAAGAATATTCAGATGTAAAGCGAGTAGATTATGAGAGTATTTCCTAATCAGTAGATTAATCCACTGATATGGATTAACTGGGTAGTTACTATATGCAGATAAAATATGGAGGTGATAGGTCACTGGGGATGTTACTTCCGGGTTTATATTTTGTCCCTGGTGAACAGAACTGTCTTTGTTTACTGCTTATCATGTCCTGAGCTGCTTTCCTTTACCATACCCTTCCACCATGATGTTCTGCCTCAGAGATATGGAATCAGTCATCCATGAACTGAGACCTCTGATACTGTAAGCCCCAACTAAACTTTTCCTCCTTTAAGTTGTTCTTTCCAGGTCCTTTGGTCACAATGATGAAAAGTTGACTAACACAACAAGGTTAGGAGACAGATGGTGAAAAAGGCCATTGGCCAGCAAGACTGCTGCTAAGTTGGGTCACAACTGATTATCACAGCCCAGGCAGCCTTGTTGGTTGTGTGCCTGAGCCATTCTAAGTCTGGCAAGATGCAGGCAAAACTCATGTCTGTCTCTCAAGCACATGGGTCTCCACCTGATGCGAGGGTTGTTCTCAGATTTCATCCTTGGACTCTGGTCAGGATGTAAGGCCTTTTGTTGCTGGCTCATGCAGGCTCTCACTGAACTGTGTCTGCTACTGAGCTCTACAACAACTTCTGGTGGTATTTATTCTTGCATCCTAAATGGGTAGAATCTTGTTTCCTGCATTGCTGCCTGAAGTTTTTGGAGAATGATAGAAACAGTCTCTTTGCAGACTGGATAATGCTGTTCTAGTAAGTAAAGGTCAAAGTGCTCTATCTAGGACTATGATTCAATATGGCAGGCTTGATACTGGGTTTCAAGTCTAAGGTCTGGATTTAAATCCCTTTTTCTCTCCCAAGTGGCAGGTAGGTCTCTCCACACTGCAGTATTGGGGGAGTTGGCAGAGGCCACCCTTTCTTTGCTGCCTTCTTTAAATTTATTTTCATTATACTAAAATTAGCCTTCATGTTCCCTCATGTGGGTTCCTTAACTCCTGTGATAGTAGTTTGTTTTTTAAATATCCATTGCAATTGGTGTGACTTTGAAGGGAAGCACTGGATAGTATTCTAATTGGCTATCTTGCTTCATCTTCCCAATATTTAAAATATGGTTTAATTTACAAGGGGACTCTGCTAACCTTAAGTCCACTGTCAATCACTACTGGTAGAATTACAGGGTTTTTTTCTATATTAAATCATGCTGGATTTTCATAATAAATATTACATAGGAAATATTTTTATTTTTTCATTTTAGTAAATCTTTGATTTATTTTTAATATAAAATTATGTCATAAAAATCCTTTTATACTTTTTGAGCTACTTTTGAATCCTGTTTCTGATCCTAATAGGAAATCTCCTTTAACCTATCTCCAATTCATTATTTGTAGGGAAGTAGCATTTTGTAAGATATATTTGTATAATCATTAGCAATATCTAGTATAGGTTTTCAGAAAAATTTACATTTTAAATTCTAAATCTCATATTCTACAAATTTTTTCACCAAGATATGTCTTTGTTTCCAAATAAATTTATGTAGATATAATTGGTCTTTGATTTTTTAGGACATGTAAACCTATTAAACATGTGTAAATTGTTTCCCAAAGTATCTATAAACTTTATACCTCCACTAGAAAAAAGGGTATGTTTCCTTACTCTATTGCCTCATCATTATATGGAGCGCTATGCTTTTAAACATTTTTCAGTTTTATGAACCTGTAAGAGCAGTTGGTAAATGTGTACTCACTTTTTCAGAATATTATTGAAGTGCAAGTGTAGAACAGAAGATATTTCTAAGTTTATAATATTTCTTTCTATAAACTTTGTTTTTCTCTGGATTTCAGACTTTTTAATGATTAATTCCATAGATGTAAAATTATATTCCTTTTTCTAGCTTGTGGTGTATTTATTTTATCTTATTTGGGATTCTTTTCAGTGCGAATGCTTTAAAATCTTTAATGCATAAATCTATCAATCTTTGTAATTTTCAGTTTTGTGTCTTGTCTATGCTAAGTCATACACATCTACACATACACACACACACACACACATATATACATACACAGTTACACACATGCAGGCAGTCCTTGTTTGCAAGCCTAGAAATGAAGAGATAATGTGCATCAGTGACTATGACTAAAAATTGACATTTGAGGAAAGGAACCATGTAAATATTAGAGAAAAGATCCTTCCAAAACAAAGCAAACTCATTGCAGTTGAAATATGTGAGGTTGTGTGTACATAACATTGTGGTACTATTTAAATTTAACAATCTCAATTTAGAGTAATAACCTTTGAATTCTGTTTTCTAAGGATATTTCCCTATAGGAATAAAATTAATAAAGTCTCTAATTGATAAGGAAAATGAGTCTCGCGGTGTAATAAAAATTAAAGAGAACTAAAGGAGAGAGAAAAAAGGGAAAACACTATATTAGGACATTTAATATTAGTGTTTTTGTTATTAATGTGTATTCCAACATTTACCTTTTTTTACATTTATTGTGATATCATATACATGTTTTTCTTTCTGTTTCATTATATTGTGAATATTGCGATTTTGAATGTTAAACCAAACATAAATACCTTGCTTATACATATAACTTGGTGCATTATTGATTGTACTTATTGCTAGATTATTCAGCTAATATTTTATTTAGAATTTTCATGCAAATAATATCTTTATCTTCCTTTGATATCAGGGAAATGGTCCTCAAAAGTTCAGAAAACATAAATTATTTTTTAGATTTTGGAAACAATTTCTGGAGAACGGTGACTCTTTTAACCTTTGACACATAATTCACCATTCAAGCCAATGAGGCCTGAATTTTGGGTGGAGGTAGAAATATATTTTTAATATAAACTTTCATATTGAGCCCATCTTCAAAATGAAGTTTTCCCTGTGGTGTATCTCTGTGACTCTGTAAATGGAAAGCTACAATACAACACTGCTTATCACACTAACACAAAACACAACATATTATATATTAAACCCTTCAAAATTAACTCATAAATTCACGCATTATGAAAAAAGATTAACTTTAAAAATGAATGAGATAGGTTATTAATTGTTAATGTTAGCATATTGTTCTATGGGTTTTGTTTATAATTTCAGGTACTATGAAAGTCCCACCTAGATTTATTTTATATACAGGTTATTGGGTTATGTTTATTCAGATATTATGTGTGTGTTTTAAAATAGTTTACCTTTCTCTATCATAAAGCTTATATTTTTTAAAGGAATTAATTTGGTGAATAAATGATTAAATCATAAATGATTTTTAAATACATTGTTTAAATATTTATATAATCTTGCACCCACATTCACTTTACATCTGTTCAATATACATTTCCTATAAAATTACATATTTCTTGGATGTATGTGTAGATATGAATAAAAATACAGTTACCTGTAAGTTATATAATATCATCATTATAAAAAAAAACATCAGCTGTGTAATAAATAATTTTATTACACATTGGTTTAAGAAGAAAATGAATTTTCTTTCTATGATATAAATAAAATGCAATGTGTGTCAAACAATAGAAATCACGAAAAAAATATGAAGGGCCTTGGAGAGTGTTGTGGCTGAAGAATATACAGAGAGAAGTAAAGTACATTGATTAATCCACACCATGATTAATGCATACTCTTAGTAGAATTAAAGTATAGATCAAATCATGGCACCATCTGTGATTATTTCCCACAATTTTGGCTATTAAATGCATACAGCCAAAAAATGTATCCTAACAAAAAATGTTATAATGACATATGGAGCAAATATGAGGAAAGTTATCTATAAGAAAACGGAGGAACAAGCCAAATTTCACCATTAAGTGTGCAACTTATATGAGTATTAAACAATAGAATATACCTTTATACCAGAATAAGGCAGAGTGACCATCTATTAGCAAAAACAAGCAATAAAGAATCAAAATAAAGTCACTGTTAAGGGGGACCATCTCTCCAACTCCTAGAAACTTCTATGGCAAAACTTAAATAATTCTTAATTGGTTTCTTACCTCAAATGCACACGTACTCTGAATGAGATAGAATTAGATGTGGAAATTAATGAATCGGCTGCTGAGTAACCAAATATGTACATTTAATAGACTCTCCTAAGTTCATGTATGAGAGAAAAGGAACTAAGGAGAACAAAGAGGAGTCTAAGATCCCTCACGTGGAATAGGAGCATCTGAATACATCCATGTGACTGAATGCTTCACATTAGCCCAGTACAGCGAGCTTCCTGATACCTGTGGAAGTGCATGAGCTAAAATGGGAAGATTGTGGTCACACAAAAGAGAAATTCACACAAAACACACATGGACACTGAAAAGTTTATTGTAGTCATTTAGAATAAGTTAAAACTCTTTCAAATTTTCTTCTGTAAATACAAGTCATTCTTACTCTCCTACAACATGTTGCTCTGCTATCAGATCTATGCTTGATAGACTTGAAACCTATTCTAATTTACTCTCGAATTACCCCATCATTATGACTACAATGGAAAGACTTGACTTTTTTTGTTCACTAAGTATTTTCAGCATTTGCAGGTTTTACTTTTTTTCCATGCTGAACCCATTGGTACTTACTCTACATTCTGCAGGAAAACAGGGCAGTTAAAACCCAGTCTTCATTTTTAGGAGTCCTTTTACATTTAACTTTTAAGAAATAACATAGCTTATCTTTTTCCATGTGCTTTGATGGCATGTTTTACATCTTTGTTCCTCAAGCTGTAGATCAAGGGATTCAGCATGGGGATAATCAAAGTGTAAAATATGGAAGACACTTTATCAGTGTCAAAGGAGTGACTGGACTTGGGCTGAACATACATAAATATCAAAGTCCCATAGAATACTATGACCACTGTCAGGTGGGACCCACAGGTGGAGAAAGCCTTGCGCCTGCCCTCAGCAGAGTTCATCCTGAGGATGGCTAGGAGGATGAGCAGGTAGGACACAAGGACAAACAAAAGAGAGGAAATCAAATCAAAAGCTGCAAAGATCAGAATTATTAGCTCAACATCATGAGTATCTGAGCATAGCAAAGATATCAAGGGGACACAGTCACAGTAGAAATGATTGATGACATTGTAGCCACAGAAAGACAAGGTAAAAATCTTTAAGGTGACTAGAAGAGACACAAATGTGCAGTAGAGATAGGGGATTGCCACTAGTATGTGACATACCTTCTGGGACATGATGACAGTGTAGAGAAGAGGGTTACAGATGGCCACATAGCGATCATAGGACATTGCAGACAGGATAAAAAGCTCACTTCCAATGAAGAAGAGAAAGAAAGCTAGCTGTGTAGCACAAAAATAATAGGAGATTGTATTTTGATCTACAACAAAATTCACCAACATTTTGGGGCCCACAGCTGTAGAATATCCAAGATCGGTGAGAGCTAGGTTTCTGAGAAAAAAGTACATGGGTGTTTGTAGACTGTGGTCCACTTTGGTGAGAATGATCATGCCCAAGTTGCCCAGCACTGTGACCATGTAGATGATGAGGAACAGCCCAAATAATGGAGCCTGCAGCTCAGGGTGTGATGTAATGCCCATCAGAATGAACTCATGCACCATCGAGAGATTGTGTTTCTCCATGCAGGTTTTTTATAAACCTATTCTGGGTAGAGATATCAGCACAGTTAAAAAAAAATTCAGATATCATCATTTGGGATTTTATTATGCAAAACGTATAAATAAGATCAAAAGATTTTTCAATCTAGAATATTTAAAAATACACATATATTTGCACTTACAAACATGCATAGATATAGTGGTAGACATGAGGTGCTCATTTTTTTTAACTACAGAATATTAATCAATGTCTAGGGACATTTTGGTTGTCCCATCTGGGGAATGAACTACTACTGGCATTTAATATTTAGATACACTTAAGATGCTAAACATTTTACTGAATTCAGTACCCAACACAAACCAATATTCATATACCAAACATGTAAATATCCAAAATAAGACACCCTGATAGAGTTGGATGCTGATATATAGATATAAGTGTATACAACAAAAATGAAAAAAAAAATAGTTTGATAAATGGATGATTACTGTACTCTAAATTTTCTACTTGTTACTTTTAAATTACATTCACACAGTGAAATTTAATAGGCACATTCAAAAATGTTATCTGACACATATGCAAATAGCATAAGAACCTTTTTTATATTCTTCCAAAATGTACACAACTACCTACTTCAAAGTATAGTTTTATAAAATTCTTAGACTTAAAGGTGGTGCAGCCTAAACTTTTAATGCATTTGATAGATTTTGGATGAATGGCTGCATAAATAAAATAGTAATGGATCACATTGGAATTTTCTTTATAAGAAACAAACCAGGAGAGATGTATGTAGATATAGGCTATATTATACATTAATTTCTGTATTATAAATGTAATTTTGGTTAAATAATTTTACCTATAACTCTGTCATCATAAACAATCCAAGTCTCTCCTCACAGTGTTGTTTAGAAGGTTGAATGTTAGTCAAGTGATTCTATGTGTATCTGGCACCTAAAATAGACTCAAAGATCATGAACATATATATTTTTGGTTTTATCCTTATTTTAAAAATGCTTCTACTAGCCTACCTGAAAGAGATTTTCTTTACATATATATATGCACATTCTTCAGCACAGGGTCAGCACTTATTTGTTGGGGATAAAATGAGAAACAGGTCAAGTAGTACATAATACATGCAAATTGTTCCACTCTCTCCTTAATACTGTGCCTCCACCTTCCATGACAATTAGACAATCAATATGCTATTATCTTGGAACAATTATATTCTATTTTTCAAATCAATGTTATAATGTAATGGCATTTCAATACATGTTACCTTTATGAATGTACTTAATATATTATTTTCCTCAGTGAGAATAGTCATTATAATTAAAATATGCTTGTATGTAATAAATCAGATCCACTTTTTCATACAAGAAATGGGGAGACTATAAAAAATTTTGAACAACAACAAAAAGAGAATTGTCATTGCATTGGTTTTATACAATGAAGTCCCCTAAAATTCATTTTGAGTAAACACACACACACACACACATTTCTTTTTTAAGTATTGGGATTGAACCAATGCACTTTACTAACTGAGCTACATCTCAATCATTTTAAAAATATTTTAGTTGTTTTAATTAGTTTTACATGACAGTAGAATGCATTTATGCACTTTGATATATCATACATAAATGGGGTATAATTTCTTATTTTTCTGATTGTACATGTTGTAGAATCACAGGGGTCAAGCAGTCATATATGTACATAAGGTAATAATGTCTGTTTCATTATGCTATCATTCCTATCCCCATATGATCCCAGTCATTTTAAAATTTGTTTTGAGACAAAGTCTTGCTAAATTGCAGATTGTCCTTGAACTTATCTTCCTACCTCAGGCTCCTGAATCACAGGGATTACAGGCTGCACTACCAAACCCAGTAGAAATAATGCATTTTAAAGAAAAGAAGTTTAAGTACCTACTCTTGACCAAATTATGTTATGTGTATGTACAAATATATGACAATATTGGTTAACTATACTGTACCAATAATTTTAAAGGTTGAAATGCTTATAATAATTTTTATAAAATTACATATTATATAACATTTTTATGGTGCACAAGACCATAGAGACTCAATAAATCAACTAGAGTTGATATATGTATTTATTGTTAGATGCATTTTGAAATCCTCTGCAACAAAGCCACAATGTATGACAAATATGACAGAGCACATCATGCTGATAAACAGGTATACGACCTAATAGAATACATTTGATTATCTCTACTAGCCCAGGTATTCAAAACTTTGGCATAGTAGCATATAAATGACACTTGAAGATAAGATAATATTATTTATTACTTATTATATTTTTTCATTTTTATTTATGAAAAAATAAGTATCCATATTTCCTAGATGAAAAAACAAGAATTAGAATTGGCACAATTTGCATGAAATTAGTGACAGCAATCTATACATGAGCCTCAAGTGTTACAAGCACATAAAATCGTGCAATTTTTCAACATGTATATAAAGCTGGTTACATGCCATTTGCACTTACACATAAAATTTGCTTATATAATTGTGAGCAACTGATATCCTATCTTGCTTTTTCTAGATATCTTCCTCATATTAAATATTACAGAATTGTCAGATATAGCATTCAATAGATGTGATAATAAACAAGTGCATCTTTTTATTGGTTTGGTTTGATTCATAACCATGAAAAACCTCTAAATAACATGCACATGATAAATAAGTACCCATATTCCTTTAAAGTAAAGAAAGATAAACCTGTTTCTTTTAACCAGTTTTGGATTTTAATAGTAAGATACAAAAAGCTTTTTCATTGTTTACTAATCCTTATTGAATTTTCAAGTTTATTTTTTAAAGTTAGACTCAAAAACATACGGTTTCATCTGGATGCATCTTACTATTAGCATTCTTATAAAACTGGGTAATTAGTATCTCCCGATATTAAAAAAATGTTTTTAGTATCTATATATGAGGTCAAAATTTTCTTTTCCTTATCCAGAGATCACAAGTAAATCTCATTCATACATTTATTCACATAATTAAAATCTAACAGATTTTTGAAATGGTTCCAGAGAATGCCAAGAGCCACTAAGTTTGGAAAGACATAAAAATGAGAGAAATAATCTTTGCTGTTACAATTTCTCCCTCTACAAAAAAGTTTTTTTTTTAATTTATGTTTCATCTACTCTGACTTTTTTCCAGCCATTTGATATAAAATTGAATGTTTTCAAATTTAAGTGTTTTCTCAATACACACAATGTAAGATGCTTATGAGTGCTTACCAATTCAACTTGGGTGAAAATAATAGAATTTAATATGCAGAGAAAAGAAAAAGTCTCTACTCCTAATGCTGTTCAGGCATTATGGAGTAATAGAAGCATAGAACCTAATCAGATATGGATTAGATGTAATAGCTATAGCAAATGTGATCATTTCTGTAGAGACTGTTACCATAGTGTGAACTCATAAAACCTACCCCAGTTACCTGTAATGAAGCCTGTGATTCTCCCATGTATTTCTTAACTTGGCATTTTCAAGGATAATTTATGCATTGCTTCGACTTCAGAGGCAATCCCTGAGGAAATGTCAAGTAATTTATTTATTACCATTATAACATTTGAATGCTTAATGAAATGCTTAGAGGTTGTCCACCAATTGTCAGGGGCAATGTTATTCACTTTTGACTTCCTTCCCTTCCTCCTTTCCTCCCTCCTTCTCTCCCTTTCCCCTACCTTCCTTTCTTCCTTCCTTATTTATTTCGCACCCCCCTTTCTCCTTGTTATAGAATCTTACAAACTCAATTCTGAATTTTATCCAGAAGCATCTGAGAATTAGAGTCCCAGAGATATTAGTACTCTCATGTTCATTGCAGCATAATTTGAAATAACAAAGATGTGTAAACAACATAAATATTCATTGATGGATTAATGGGTTAATATAATGTGATATATACAAACAATTGAATATCCTATAGCCTTAAAATTTCTTTACTGCTTTGTGTGATGCCATGGATGAAACTGGAGAACATTATTCTAAATAAACCAATCATAGAATGATGAATACTGCATGATGCCATGTACATGAAATACCCAAACTTGCAGATTCAGGGAGTGGAATGATGTTTCAAAGGAACGAGAGTTGGGGGATAAGAGGAGTTGATAATAAATAGGCATGAAGGCTCAATTTTGCAAGATAAGCAAATTCCAGAAATGTGTTGTAAAACATTGTACCTATAGTTAAAATTATTAAGAATGCAGAATTCATTTTAAGTCCAATGGCCAACCATGGTGGCATACGCCTCTAATCCCAGTGGCTCAGGAGGTTGAAACAGGAAGATTGCGAATTCAAAGCTAGCCTCAGCAACTCAGCAAGGCCCTAACAAACTCAGTGAGACCCCATCTCTTAATAAAATACAGAAAGGGCTGGGGGTGTTGCTTAGTGGTTAAGCATTCCTGGGTTCAATCCCTGGCACAAAAAATATAAAATAAAATAAAATAATAAATAGCAAGGAGAGGAGGGATATCATAGAAAATGTGCCTGATCTCATTGATCCACAGAAGGACGGTCTGACAGCGGCCACTGTGTTCATACTACTATGCAGAATTCCTCCAACAGAGAAAGCAGTGATGAGTGGCACATAGCCTCTGTCTGACAAGTTCACTGAATACAGAAGTAGGTAGTAGATGACTACATAGCTTAATAAACCTTTGCAGCCAAGAGCAAGCCTTCTGCGGCCCTGAGTGTTACAGCAAGAAACATCTGTGCTGCAAATCCAAGGAAGGCTCCATTTTATAGTTTGGTCAAAGATTTTGTCATTAATGCACATTGGGACACTTATGTTGTATTCATTAACATGTCACATATATTCTATTTCTTATTTTCTCAATATAGGTAATGACATTTTGAGTTTCAAATAATAAATGAAACATTAATTTCTGGCTTAAACCTAGCATAATGTATTATTGTTTTTATGTTCTGCTACATTCATTTTACTAAAAATTTTGAAGGATTCTATGCCTTCATTTGTCTTTGATATCTGGTGATCACTCCTTCATAAATTGAAAAATACACCTCCTTCTTAGTTTTCTTTAGGTGTTTCTAAGAATTAATTACTCTTTTTTTTTCCCCTATAGATTTTGTATAATTTTAGGTTGAAAACCTGGACCTGATTTGCAAATGGGGTGGCAAAGTTGCTTTTAATATATTTCCAGTTTGAGATCCTCTCATCCACAATTATTTTTTTCTAGTGTGTTGGTTAGTGTCTCTGACATTATTCAATCTACTAGCCCACAGCTTATGATTCTAATCTTAACTACAGAATAGTTTGTTTAGAAACGCAGAGGGTTCTTAATTTTCAAAATATCTTATTTTAAATTGTATAGACCTTTGGAATCATTATTGTATACAACATTAAATTCTATTGACTCAAATTCTTCTATCAAGTATTTTAATCATATGCCAGCCTTGATTTTTAGAACATTACATTCAATGAAAAAAAATCCAAATTTTCTGAAAGAACTTATAATTCCACATAATAATGAAAACAGACAACGACTCTTTAAATGAGTGAAATGTTATGTTCAACTTCCGCATACCATGCACTTGATAATTTGAGATATCACCAAAAGTCTTACCAACATTTTAGAAGAAACATATTAGGTAATATTTTCTCATAACTTCAATAATTAATAGTGAAATTTAATTATTAGAATTACTTTTGTAATTCTAATTATTATTGTATTCATTAATTAAATAATGAAATTTAATTATTAGAATTACTTTTGTTCTTTTTCTTTCTTTTCTTTTTTTTTGGGGGGAGGAGGTAACAGGGATTGAACTCAGGAGCGCTTAACCACTGAGCCACATACTCAGCCCTATTTTATTTTATTTAGAAACAGGATCTTCCCTAGTTGCTTAGGGCTTTGCTAAATTGATGAGGCTGGCTTTGAACTCACTATCTTCTTGCCTCAGTCCCCCGAGCCTCTAGGATTATAGGCATGTGTTAGCACACCAGGCAGAATTACTTTTTTTTCTTGAAATGTTATATTATTCACAAAAATTAATTTGGGAAAACATAAAATAATTTAAAATCATATTAATTTTTGTACTCAAAAACTACTAATTTAAAAAAACTCACTTTATTTCTGTTCACCATATGGTTTCTTGGGAATTAAAAAATGTTTTTAGCCAGCCATGTTAGTGCATATATCAACCAATTGCTGAAATTTGATTATATAATATAATAAACTGTATAAACTCTTTTAATAATGCATACACATGAAAATCAACATCTGCCAATAATATTCCAATGAAATATATTTATTAATATTTGATAGGCTAAAATATAGCTTGATTACATTATTATGTTCTAAGAAAACAGACCAAATGCTACAAATTTGAAATAATAAAAATAATAAGAATCTTGGATAATTTTAGAGAGGGTTACAAAGTGTGTCCAGAAGATTTGACAAGTATATATATAGAGAGAAATATATAACATGCTACTCTGTATTATGGTTCCTAATAATATGGTTCTCTATATTATGATGCAAATTGGGGAACTATCTTTGTTTACTTCCACCAAGTGGGATTATGAAAGAATGGAGGTTAAACAGAAGATAGTACACTGTCATATGTACCAAACCTAAGGAAAGTCATCTGAGAGAGAGAGAGAGAGTACCATAATCTTATTCCTTAATAGATAGGTCCATTAGGTAAGAACAAAATAATAAATATGTAATGACGTTCAAACAGGAATTATTCTTTGCATTTAAGCCAGGTAGAGTAAATAACCATTAGACAAACACAAGCACTAATGAATCAAGATGGAGCTTCAGAA
Source organism: Geosciurus inauris (assembly GCA_004024805.1). Lineage (NCBI taxonomy): Eukaryota > Metazoa > Chordata > Mammalia > Rodentia > Sciuridae > Geosciurus > Geosciurus inauris. Next base: position 9,801 of record PVHX01005542.1, on the reverse strand, counting down.
GGGGAAGTGTGAGCAAAACCCACAAGATCTGAGGACAGAACTTAAGAGATCTGCTTCAATTGGTGCATTTACTTGCATACACAAATAAGATTATATACAGCACTGAACCTTTAAGACTAAATAGCCAAATATGTTGATAGGATGACTCAGTCTCATATAAAACTAAGACTATTGATAAGAAAAGAGAAACATCCTATGATGCCCATGTGGAAGGGGGATACCGGACCATATTCTTATGACTGATTCCTTCAAGTCATTGTGCTACACAACCCAAATAAATGTGCCTAAAACAGAACAATTACATTTAATTCAAAGAACAAAACATACGTAAACAAGCATATGAATGGAATATATGTTGCATAATTGAGATTACAGAAAACCACAACAACTCCTTTTCTGTACTTATTATTTATTCTCACTTTCCTACTGTATACACCCTAAAGTCTATAGACCCTCAGCCCATTTATTCAGAATTTCCTTAACATTTATACCACAATTTATCTCTCCTCCTCAAGGAAGGCAAAATCTTTCAGCATTTTATTCAATTAGATATTTATAGTACTCAGAAATGTGTAGGCCAATCTTTAAAGATATGTCAAGCCCAGTTATGCTTACTGTTTTAGAGGAAAGCAGAACAGGTTTACAACCAAACCTGATTTATGGCTCCTAGAATACATAATCTTCAAGAAAATACATTGCAGATCTTATTCCAGGTCCTCTGTAGGGCATACTTCACATCTTTGTTTCTCAGGCTGTATATCAAGGGATTCAACATGGGGATAACCAGAGTGTAAAATATGGAAGCCACTTTATCACTGTCGAAGGAGTGAGTGGACTTGGGCTGCACATACATAAATATCAAAGTCCCATAGAACACTATGACCACTGTCAGGTGAGATCCACAGGTGGAGAAAGCCTTGCGCCTGCCCTCAGCAGAGTTCATCCTGAGGATGGCTAGGAGGATGAGCAGATAGGATACAATGATGACCAGAAGAGAGGAAATCAAATTAAAAGCTGCTAAGATCAGAATTATCACTTCAATTTCATGTGTGTTTGAGCAGAGAAAAGATATTAAAGGGAGACTGTCACAGTAGAAATGACTGATGACATTGTAGCTACAAAAGGATAAAGTAAAAATCTTGATGGTGACTAGAAGGGACACGAATGTACAGTAGAGATAGGGGATTGCCACTAGTATGTGACATACCCTCTGGGACATGATGACAGTGTAGAGGAGAGGGTTACAGATGGCCACATAGCGATCATAGGACATTGCAGACAGAATAAAAAGTTCACTAATAATAAACACAAGAAAGAAAGCTAACTGTGTAGCACAAAAGTGATATGAGATTGTATTTTGATCTACAACAAAATTTACTAACATTTTGGGTCCCACAACTGTAGAATAACCAAGATCTGTAATAGCCAGGTGCCTTAGGAAAAAGTACATGGGTGTTTGCAGGCTGTGGTCCACCTTGGTGAGGATGATCATGCCCAAGTTGCCCACCAGTGTGCTCATGTAGATAATGAGGAACAGCCCAAACAGTGGAGCCTGCAGCTCAGGGCGTGATGTGATCCCCTTCAGAATGAACTCATGCACGGCTGAGAGGTTCGATTTTTCCATTCAGTTTTATTAGAAAATCTATATTGGAAATAGACAGTAGCAATATCAGTAAATTACAACTATTATCAAATGGAATTTTATTCTTAAAAACTACTACAAATAAGATAAACCCTTAGTTTCAATGTCATGATATTAAAAAATAAACATCTTTTCAAATAAAAACAAAGAAATAGAGACATAAATTTGTTCTGATCTAGGGTGATTTGGCTCACCAGTGAACTTTGTGCAGTGTCTGGAGATATTTTGATTTTTGCAAACAGGAAATGAATTGCTTCTGGCATCTAATGGTTAATGATCATATATGATCCAGAGCATCTTGCCCAAAACAATCACCAGCAACTTGTACCAAGATTGAGAAACCTAGATAGATAGATAGATAATGATGGATACATAAATAGATAGATACACAGAGATACTAATGAAGTTATACAGAATTATAAAGCAAAAATGACCAAAGTATAAACATTCCAAACACTATTTTTGTTAGATAAATGGATAATTGTATTATTCTTTAATATTCTATGTAATTGCAATGACATATTGACATTTGTTAATCACATTTAATAAACTGACATTGTATTTATGTAAATTACATAAATATCTAATAACCAATTTTCAAATGCATGCATCTCTCTCCTTCAATACTTTGAAATCCAAATTTACACAGGTGTAGCTTAAAATGTTAACACACTTGGCGGTTATGAATAGAAAACTGTAAGAGATCACATTAATTGTTTTTATCTGAAGAAACAAACCAGAAGATGTACATATGTTGACATTGTCTTAATTGTATGTTAACTTCTGGTATATAACTCTGTGCCAGTATTTTAGCCTACACCCTTTATTCTCAAATAAAAAACTAGTATATTCTTCCAGATTTGTTAGAAAAATAATTAAACAATTCAGTGTGCACATACTACACATTAATAGCTCTCAGGATTATGTTCATGATGTGGCTGTTTTGTTTTTTATGTGGCAACAGCAACCTATCTGAAAAGGTTTTTTTTCTTACAGATGAGCATGAACACTCCTCAGCACTACCCTTGCCAGACTCAGATGACGAATAGGTAGGGAACAGGTTAAAGTAGGATGTAGCCTTGCAACTTGTCTTGAAATCTGCATCCACCCCAAACTTGATGACATAAATTGGACCAAAAAGGCTATGGATTTGGATGACCTATTATCTATATTTTTTAAATTTTAATAACATTTTAATTTAAGATATCATGATTCAAATTCACTTAAAATATTAGTCTTCCCCTGGGTACACTATCAGTATAATTGAATATACTTGCTTGTATGTAACAAATTTGATATATGGTACCTGCAAGAACATGGGGTGAGTGTGAGGAAGTCTGATCAAATTAGGACAAATAGTTGCATTCTGTCTTTATATAATCAGGATTTGAGAAACTGGGTTTAGATGAAGGGATACTGTACTTTAAGAAGAAAGTTTCATATGTTTTTGATTTTATACATGTCTATCCTGTATAGAACTGTTAATATGATACAAGATATCATAAAATGTAATGAAGTATAGTCCAAATGGCATATGCAGGGAGTCTTAGCTGCTATTTGTAATTCCTCTGTCCAAAAAGTCCACAGAACCTTTTTCAAATGTGATATAGCACTTTAGGTAAATAAACATGTGCAAAAAACAAGGTATACCTTCAATAGACTGGAGATTGAAAAGTATAACATACAAGCAGGCATTTTGCAATGAAGGCAAGATAATTATTACTACTGGTATAAAATAATGTGAGCACCAATCTCTCCTAAATTATAAAAAGCATAATAATGGTATACTTTAGGGTGAAAGTTGTGACAAAAGTCTATAAAACATGCATAGGAAAACAGATACATCACGGAATTTGACAATGTTAAATATACAGCTGATTACATTTATGACTTACATTTACTGTGTGTAAAATTTTAGTTATATTGTTATGACTATCTGAAATTCAACCTTTCTCTGTACATCCATGCTTCTTTAGTTATAAATATGAAAGTGTATCAGACTAAAGCATTTGAGAAATAATTTTGCTAACTCCAATACGAAAGAGTGTATATCTTGTTTTTTGTTGGTTGTATGTGCTATAATTTGTAATAGTGAGAAGTTAAAAGATAATGACATAGTAAGTACCAATCTCCTATGAGGTAAGCAGAGATAGAAACTGCATTCTCTCACTAGTCTTGGAGTTCAATGGAAAAAACAATCTGCTTGTCTTTATTTATTTTTGGTTTTTCCTATCAGGAATTGAACTCAAGGGTGATTTATCACTGAGCCACATCCCCAGCCCTTTTTATTTTTTTGTATATTTCGTTTTGAGACATGGTCTCACTATGTTGCTTACAGCCTCACTAGGTTGCTGCCATACTCCTGCCTCAGCTGCCTGAGCTGCCGGGATTACAAGTCTGCAAAACAATCTGCTTTTTCATAGTTTGCTATCTTTACTGAATACTAGAATTTCATTTTTGACCCTATACACCAAGAAAAATGGAATCAGATACAACTCCAAAATAAAGGATATTTTACCATCCACATAGAACTGGGGACTTAAAATCTCCTAATCTTCAAAAAATGCTTTTCATCTCTCAGTGTAAAGTGGAAACTCCCATTTGCTTATTAAGAGATCAAGAATGAATCACATCCATATATAATTTATATTACCATTAAATTTTAAATTACTTTTAAATTTTGAAAGTTTGGCAGAAAGAGCCTAGAGTGACAAAATAAGTGTTTGGAAGAATTTCAAAATGAAGAACTGAATGGTGGTAGTTTCAAATTCAGCCTTTTGTGTTGGAGTGTCACTCAGTGGTACAGTACTTGTCCAGTATGAATAGGGCCCCAAATTCAATTACGAGCACCAAGAAATTCAAATTTTGCCTTTTACCATTAAAGAAAAAGAAAAACAAAACAGTTCCTTTGTAGTTCATCTCCTCATCTCCTCTTTTGAACTTCTCTCATACATACACACATAAATGTGTATATATGTGTATATATAATATTATGTGTGTATGCATGTACATTTAAATCTTTTTCAACCTCCCACAATCTGTTTCAAAGATACTTACTCCAACTATTTAAAAATATTCAATATTAAAAAATCAATATGAAGAAAAAAGGAAAGAGATCTTATTGCATTTAAGACATTGCAAAGGAGAAATAACGACTTTCATTAGATGGCAAAGTCAGGGAAATTGTGGTCATTGCTGTAGATATTATTCATATGTGAAACAACAAGAACCTTTAGTCTTTGTTACCTGTAATGAAACGTCTCTGTAATGAAAAGTTTCTCCCATGTTTTCTTAACATGGCATTTGTGAAGACATTTTATAGATTTTTTTTCACATTTTGAGACTCTCCCTGAGGAGAAGTCAAACAACTAGTAGATTATCCCTAAAGTATTTGAGAGTTTAAACAAATATCTAGAAGATATCCACTAATTATCAGGGACAATTGGTATTCAACTGTGGATTTATTTATTTATAAATAGTATAGTATGAACCAGTCATTCAACTTATAGATTTTGTTCAAAAGAATTGAAATTAGGACTCAAGAAGATATTAGTGTCCTCATGTTCTTTGAAGCATAATTTGATATAGCCAAAAGTAGAAGCAACATAAATATCCATTTATGGTTGAATGGATGAATAAAATGTATATACACAATATAGAATATTATTAAGACTTAAAAATGATATACTCTGCTGAGTGTGTTGGTGCATGTCTATAATCTCAGTGACATGGAGGCTTAGGCAGGAGGATTGAAAGTTCAAGCAATTTAGCAAAACTCTATTTTAAATCTAAAAGAACAATGTTTTGGGGATGTAGCTGAGAGGTAAAACACCTCTGGGTTCGGTACAAAAAAAAAAAAGGGGGTTGGAGGGTTGAAGTTATGGCTCCATATTAGAGTACTTGCCTAGCATGTGTAAGGCCCTGGATTCGATCCTCAGCACATTAAAAAAAAAAAAGATAAGCCAAGCGTGGTAGCTTACGCTTGTAATCCCAGCACTTTGGGAGGCTGAGACAGGAGGATTGTGAATTCAAAGCCAGCCTCAGCAAAAGTGAGGTGCTAAGTAACTCAGTGAGACACTTTCTCTACATAAAACACAAAAAATAGGGCTGGGGATGTGGCTCAGTGGTTGAGTGACCCTGAGTTCAATCCCTGATACCAAAAAAAAATAAAAGATAAATAAATAAAACAAAGATAAATAAATAAAACCTCTTTTAATAAAAGATATCCTCTAATGTGTGGTATCACAGAAAACTAGGAGAACGTTATGCTGAATAAAAGTCACAGACAAATAATTCATGATTTTCACTTATATATGTTATTAAAAATAATCAAACTTATGAAATCAGAATGTAGGATCATAGTTTTCAAGGGTAGGGTTGGGGGGTTGTGGAAAATTAAGCGTTGCTAATAGATACAAAGAGTCAATTACTGAAGCAAAATATGTTCTAGAGATCTGCTGTAAAATATTGAGTTACAGTTAACAGTTCAGCTTTATACACTTGAAATTATTAAAACTGCAGCTTACATGTTTAATACTATGAAATAAATATTTAACAAGTAATGAAATACCAATACAAACTGTAACAGGTAAAAATCTTGAAAATATACTAATTCAAAGCAGCTGGGGAACAAAGGTCACCTTTATTATAAATCCTTTTTGAATTATGCAGAAAACAAAAAGAAAATAACACATTAGGAGGGCTTAGCAAAGCAAGGAGGAGGAAAAATTCACTTTCACTGGAGGAAATGACTTAGCTCTAGAGTTCATGGTTATAAAGCATTGTGAATATAATTGGCACTAAATCATTCTCTTTTAATTAAAAATAATTCACTTCATGACTTGTGAATTTTACTTCAACAAAGTATTTTTAAATGAGTTTAGATATAATTTACATGTTTGTTATCTGTTTCCTCTATGAGTAGTGTCTACTTTTATAATTTTTCTATGTAATATGCATGCATTCTGGATAATAAATTATGTATTTTACACGCAATAAATAATTGCCTTTTCATTAGTCATGATAGTCTTTGGTTTATAGAAGTTTCCCATGTGGTGTTCTTACTTTAGTTTGTGTTTGAAAATTGTTAATAAACTAAAGGGATCATACTTAAGATTTCTGGTAGATATTAATATATTAATGATAAGAATATACTTTTTTTTGGTACTGAGGATTCAACACAGAGGTGCTTAACCACTGAGTCACATCCCCAGACCTTTTATGTATTTTATTTAGAGACAGCGTCTCACTGAGTTGCTAAGTGCCTTGCTAAGTTGCTGAGGCTGGCTCTGAACTCCAGATCTTCCTGCCTCAGCCTCTTGAGCCACTAGGATTAAAAGCATGCACCAGTGTGCCTAGCACAATAAAATTATACTTGTTCCTTTAATTTAATGTACATTCTTTTCCTAATGGATATTAAAAAGAAGTGTGATTGCCTTTATATATTGGTGTTAATAATTTTTACACATAAATACATATTTTATAAAATTTGGAGTTTTCTGTATATTTGTTTCTCTTTGTGTGACTTCTGGTGCAAATCCTTCCCAGTTCTCTCTTTTCCCAGATGTGAGCACTATCTACTGTTTGTCACTGATTAGATAGAAATTTACTTTCTCTTCAGTAAACATGCTATTAATTTACAGATGCTTTAAGTAAATATGTGTGACATATTACTGGATATCTTATTCTGCAAATTACTTTCTACACATGGTTGTTTTGTACCATTTTATATTACTTCATTTAGCTAGAGATACTCCTGTGATTATGCTGAATATATAACTTTTTTACTTCATCTATCCACCACCTATGTGAAATTACCAACTTTTAAATTTTATCAATTTAGGGCATTTAGAGTGGTTAAAATGACTTTGTACTTAAATTTTTCAACTTCTTACTAAATTTAAGTTCAAATAGAAATCCTAAGAGGTTTCTTTCTTTGTAATTTTCTTTGGTATAAGTATGTTATCCAAATATCCTAAGGATTAATTGTCATTAATTCAGCAGTTGTGTATTGTAGCTATTTTCTAAAGTATGGGGTATATTTCAAAATTGTTGTGATTACTACGGGGTAGATGCAGAGTTGAAAATGTATGTGCATAAAATTCTTGGTAGGTTTGAACTGTGCTTAAAGAACTCTTAATAATACATGAGCGAACATAAACACACACGCGCACACACACACACACAAGGTAAGTCCTAATTTGCATAGATTAGAAATACAAAGTTATTAAATGCCAATCATCAGAACTTAGTTTTAATACTAGAAGGGAGTAATCATGTAATGTCACAAGACAGCATAATCCAAGGGAAGAAAAAAATCTTTACAGTATTGTGTAGGACTACAATGTGGTAGGAGACACTCTGTATTTGTCTCTTACGATGCTATTCAAATTTGTTAATTCCATTTTACGAACACACGTTAAAGTTGCATTCTATGTTATAAATATAATGTCCTGCTACAATTAATGGATAAATGGATCCATTGAAGAAGAAAATGATTTTACAAAATAATTCGAAAAACAATAAAGGAAGAGGAAAGCAAAAGGAAAAAATAACACTTAACTGAAATTTAAGGGAACATATCTGTGCAGTGAAAATTCAGTGTTGGAAGCAGGGTTGAAAGTGAGCACTGTAGAGGTGCTGGAATGTTCATTCTTGTACCTGGATGATGAGGGGTGCCATCTTCAAGGGCTTCACAGGGTGGTGGCATCAAGAACAAAGCCAAAGCTGAGTAGAAACCAGGCCTTAGGCAATCTCATAATGACCCATGTGTGCTCAGTTCTGGCAAGAGCAAAAGCTGTTATCCAATTCTACATTAAACCTTTCTGAATCGGGCTTTTCTTTTGCTGTTTTTGTATTTAAATTTAATCGTGAAAAATGCTGATAGTATGAATAGATTAGTGTCAATATCTGTGAGGAATTAAAGGATGGGATTAGGCCTATGATATGGAAGACAGAATAAAAGAGGAGGAAATTCACCTTTATGAATCAGGCCAGTGATCAGACCCTAGAATTCAAGCATGCTAACTGTGGTGTCTGAACAACAAGCTGGATAGATTGCTCATAGATATAAGAATGCAGTAGACTGAACTAGATTCAGGTATTCATGGAATTATGGAAAATTTTCAAACATTCTGGGTCTATGGAAACAGTGGCTTTTTTGTGTGGTTTTGGGATTAGATGGTGCTTGATCAAGCTGATGAGACACTATCTATAAAAAATTATAATTAGAACTAAAATATAATTTAGATCAAAATCAATAAAAACAATACATAGATATTAAAGCATATATAAAATATGCAAAGGCATGTTGGATTTTTTGAACTTTATTTGTATCAGCATTATGTGCATGCATAGGCATTTACATATGCCTATTGTACAGTATGACCATTGTACAGTAAATAGATGTTGCAGGATTTCTACATTAAAAACAATACAAGAGGACTGAGCATGATCTATATTTCAAGTATTCACAAGAGGGAGGATTACACTAATAAAAGGAATTTTTTTCATCATACTCTCATAATACTGTCAAACATCACTCTCAATTGGTTCAATGAATGTCTACCGTGAAAAATGTATTGTATTGATAAATGAATTATCCCCCAAAACTCTCTTCATTGCCTCTTTTACATCTTTGTTTCTCAAACTATAGATAATGGGATTCAACATGGGAATAATGATGGAGTAAAATATAGACACTGTCATGTCATGCTCCAAAGCATAGTTAGAAGTTGGTCTCACATACATAAATAGAACAGTACCATGAAAAATACAGACTGCGGTTAGGTGAGAGCCACAGGTGGAAAAGACTTTCCGCTTCCCCTCAGCAGAGCGTATCCTCAGAATAGCCAACAGAATAAAACCATAGGAGATCAGGACGATTAGTATAGTACATATCTCAATAGAGCCAGCAAAGTAGAAGAGCAGAAGCTGGTTGGGGCGGGTGTCAGAACAGGAAATTGCAAGGAGGGGAGGAATGTCACAGAAGATGTGTTTGATTACATTGGACCCACAGAAGGACAGGCGGAAAGTGGCTGTGGTGTGTGTTATAGCATGCAGAATCCCACCAACACAGGAAGCCACGATGAGTGGCACATAGACCCTGGGCGACATGCTCACTGAGTACAGAAGTGGGTTGTAGATGGCCACATAGCGAT